>JAQQZW010000024.1:8252626-8263220 GCA_029814745.1 Zanclus cornutus | reverse complement strand
TAAAAAATTCCATAAAAGATGCTATTCATATTCTTAATAATCTTAAAGTACTGGTCTTCAGAGGATATGGAGACCTAATGTGTGACTAACTGCATGACTTGGTGTGTGAAAATGCCTTCAGTTTGGTTTGTACTGTTCCCTCACAAACTGAAAATTTAGCTGCAGATTGGTACAGGGCTTGTTTTTCATAAAAACCCCTCTTGCAAAATTTAAGCAGAAGCAGTATGACAGTTATGTACAGGGGACCATATTTACCCAATATTTGTGGTCAACAAACCAAAAAAACAGTATTAAATCATTATCAGGCTAATAAACTTTGTAAACGACACATCTCAAACAAAGATATAACACTATGTGCTTCACACAAGATGTGTAACTAACCAAAAAAAAGTAGAAATGTTAAGAACAGAAAAATAGGACAAGAAAAATAGGGAAGATCATTAAAAATTGATGATATATTCATAAATAAGGAAAAAACTGTAGCTGGCAAAACATACAACAAAAGATCTTATAAATAAAAGCAGGTTAGACAAAATATTTTTTAATTTTTCTCTTTATAAGACAGTTGTGTACACACTTAAATCTACAGGGGGGCTACTCTAGAAACTGGAGGGTGAATGAACTAAGTGTAGCATCAATGACATAATTCATGAGGTCATCTGAAGACAATGAGACGCATCTTGACAGCAATTCTCTAACTTTCATGCAGTATTATTGTTATACACTTTGTAAAAGATGTATTGCAATAATCAAGACGTGCATAAACTAAAGTGAAAATATATTTTTTTCTTATATGTTCTTTGAGATAAAAATGGCATGAAGTACAATTCACCCTTAATTGTTAGCCAGAGATATGGTGTTAAGTCAATAGGCAGCGCAATAGATAGCATAATTTTACAAAAAATGTTTTCTATCCTGTTAATTTTAAGATTCAAGCCATCAAATTAATGATATTTAAAACTCAACAATATCAGCAGGGCTCAGAACATCATGTGAAGCAGAAATGTAGAGCGGGGTGTCATCTGTGTAACAACAGAAACAGATGTCATGCTTGATAAAGATATACTAACATAAGACTAAACCACTCAACTGTGCCAGAGAACCCACTTATTAACAGTTCCTTTTTTTCTTTTCCTCCTCTATCATCTACAACAGAGAACATGGCGCAAAATGTGGATGATGCTTTTTAAACCTAGTGCCACAGGGGTTGGCCGGTTGGAGCTCTATACAGTGCTTGATAATGTTGCTATTACTGACCAGAAGAAGGTTGGTCGTCAGAAAACGCCAGAGAGAAAAGTGGTGCGTCTAAGTGACTGCCTCAGTGTCACCCCTGCTCCAAAGGAGTCTTGTCCTCCTGGATGTACAGCCTTCTACTTAAACACCACACAATACAACTACAAGCTGGCCTCCACAGCAAGCCAGGACTGGATAAGTGCTCTCTGTCTTCTAGCCTTCCAGGTATCACATACTCGACCAGTGCAACTTTCCCCTTTTCTGTTTATATGAGGAGTACCGTTATCATTTGGGAAAGGCGGGGATCACCCATACCCATCAGAGATAGATAGCACAATGAGGAAGTTAATACAGTATCTGAAACTTCTGTCACTTCACTTCTCTAATTCTTGTGCTTGCACAAGCTATGTTCTTTCTTGCATCTTGCCTCTTTGAAGTCATAAAACAGTGATAAGAGAATAGTGTACACTCCATGTAATGTTTACCGTGACACTGTGTTTACAGAAGGATCCTGGAGAATCAGACAAAGGAGGTTTCGAGAGAGGAAATGGCTTGACCATGGAAGACAATGACCTTTACTCATCTTGGAAGACTGGTAATTCTCGTCGGTCTGCAAACCAAAACTGATCAGTCACAAGCAATCACAAATAATTTGCAGTTTAGTGAGTGTAGAATAAACTGTTGTCTTCTCTCATACCAGGTGGTTAACTTAAAGGATTATACTTTTGTTTGAACTTGGGTCTTATTTTCATAGTCTTCCCCATCATTGTTATAAGTAATTATAACATTGTACACACCAAGGTAATAGCAAAGATTTGGTATCATGGAACCATTGTTAAGGGACTGTATGAAAATCATTAGTAGGGGAGGAAGTCAGACAAGAAGACGCAAGTGGAACTTTTCTATTAGCTAAAGGTCTGATTTTTTTGTCAGGGCAGAGGATAGACTTCTATCCTTGTCCTAGATTGTTTTTTCTTTTCTTAAATTATAGTCAGACTCCCTTTGTAATACAGTTAATTATTACATAAATGACTGTGACAAAAAGACAACTGTCATTGCACTTTGCCATGCGTGAAAGACAAAAGTTTTATTTCAGTATCAAGGTTGTATTCATGTGTACATTGGTGGGTGCACATTAGAAGTTCAGTTAAGATATCACAGTTTAAACTGCGGTGTATGAGTAAACAGGTGATACAGATTTACCATCTTTGTATGATTCTGACATTTTGAAGGGAGGGTTTTGAAGTGATATTTTTCAGGTCAAGAGAAAGGGTAAAAGAAAACATTAATATCCTTGCGTTTTTTCACAGAGTGAACAAGACTAGGTCGAAACCTAGCATATGGCTGGACCCTATGTGGTCAAAGGTAGTGTCTACAGTGTGAATTTCTGAATATTAAATGCTGATTTTCAATTTTCTGTAGTGGTGTCAGGAATATTTGTTCTGGTGAACTGAAGCAGCAGATTACTTGACATTGTTAAACTACGTTTCAGTCCAAAAAATATTAGAAATACAGTTTCAAGAACAATACTTCACTAATATTTTAGTATGTTTGATTTGAAACGGAACTTAATAATCAACTATTCTAATCATCCATAAACTCCCCCTCCTCATTCACTTGTCTCTCGTTTTTCTATGGCTCACTCTCTCCATTTATTTGTCGGACTGATTATTTGGTGTGCGTTAAATGTGCGCAGCCCTTCATGCCTCTTGGTGCATGGAGAGCTGTTTTCCCTCCTGCTCTGCTCTCTGCTTACTGTTACAGTACATTGTCATTGTCTCTATTTCTCATAGCAGTAGGTTTTATTTTTCCAGTTTCATTTCCTGAATATCAGATGCTCTCTGTGCCATCTATGCAAATATGATGTACTATGATGTGCTATTACTCCGTGATGTATTCACAAACATGGACAGGATATTGACTACTTGTGAAGTGGGTGTATTTATGATTTTGGGTTGACCCAGTTAGCTGTAGAAAGGGAGCAATTGTCCCATCATAGCTCAACTTACACAAAAGGTGAGACTGAAGTGGTGCCCATGTAGTATGTAGTCGTAAACTAAAAGTTTTCAGTGCTGCGCGAGTGAGTGATGAACCCACTATCGAAAGCCTTAGAGGGCTGTGCCAAATTTTGCACCTACTCAAGAGCAACAGCTTAAGGGGTAACCTCCAATACTAAACTGACCAATGGTGAAGCTTCATCACTTACTCAGTCAATTACTCAGTAAGTCAGACTTTGCATCTACAGTCCTGGCACTGGCTTTTCTGTGGTCCAGCCAAAAATAAGTTTTTTTCTCCCCTCAGCCCTCCAATAACGTTCATACAGTCCCTAAAAAGAAGTCTTAGCAAGAAACGTAGCCAGTCAGACAGTCACAACAAACCTTGGACAACAGCACCATTCCTAAGGGACAGTATGAAAATTATTAGTGGGATTAGAAGGAGTCAGAAAAAGAGGGATGGTTTTGTAATTCTTCTTTTGGCTAAAGGAAGGGTAGTCTGATTTTTGTTAGAGCAGGGATTATTACAGCACTGAAGGATTTTTACCAACATCATTTCAATGTTTGGATAATCTGGCAAAGATAGATAATCTTGGAATTCTTACTGTCCGACCAGTAGTATTTCTTGCCTCATCAAACTACGCTGTAATGATGCATTAGCGTGCTCACAATAGCAATTTACCTGCTAAGTATAGTGATTTCAGATCTGACAGAAATAAGAGCCAAAACTACAAAAAGTAGACAAAATTTAAAAGAAACAGGAATTACCATTTAATGAGATGGTAAGGGTAAATTGGCTAAAGTATTACAATAAAGGACAAAGACCAAGAAAAAGCAAGTAGTGAGGCTCAGATATCATAGTATCATAAATTCGAAACATCAGCAGAAACCTTGAGTATGTGTGAGCAGTAGCTAAAGCCCCTAATTTATTCAAACATGAATGCCAGAATGTATTAAAGTCAGTGAGCTCTGACTTAATTAAATGTATTCCTTTTTATTTCCTAATGGATTACACTTCTCCTGAAATATCCTGGCAGCCAAGTCACATGGAGAGATTAATAGGATGCAAGCAATTTTAAATCAGCACTTTTCTGTATGAGAATGTATTTGGTGTACAGTTATTCCCTCTGCTGATGTTTTGCTGCTAAGATCTCATATGGAAAAACTAATTCTTTCATGTATAGTTACTCTGCACTAACCTCAGTGTGCTGTGATGTTTTAAGTGGTAAAATTCCCCTGTCTTCTCATGTTTAGATCTAAGCATTCCTCCAAACCAGTACCAAGTGACTGTCCAGAGCACAGAGGCATCCAGAAGGTGCCAGTTGACTGGGCAGTATCTGGTCTCCCCAGAAAAACATGATGTCATACTGCTGGCTATTGATACTGGTCACATCATCTATCGCTGGCCATATATGCTCTTGCGCAAATTTGGACAGGTTGAGGTAAAGTACTTATGAATTCCTATCAAATTATAAACGACACAAAAAAAGAGTTCAATCTGCATCACCATGTAGATCAAACATTCAGCTCAGGTCATTCATATATCTTTAAAAGCATAGTTTGACCTTTTAGAAAATATGCTTGACTTTCTTGCCGAAGGTTAGGTGAGAAGACGGAGACCCCCCCCCATGTCTATATGCTGAAGTTGAAGCTACAGCTAGCAGCTGGTTAGCTTAGCTTAACACAAATACTGAAAACAGAGGAAAACAGCTAGCCTTGCTCTGTCCAAAGGCAACAAAATCCACCGACAAGCACTTCTACAACTCACTGATAAACACATTAGCTGACATCTTGTTTGTACATTTGATATCAAAATGAAACTGTTAAAACAATATGCTGTGGTTTTTACAGTTTTACCTTAAGACAGAATAAGTCCTGCATCCCTGTTTGCAGTCTTTGTGGTAAGCTAAGCTAACAAGCAGGTAGCTGCAGCTATGTACAGACATGACAGTGGGGAGTTTTGTGTCATATTTACACTTTGGTTTTTGCCAGACCTAACAAAAAAAAGATATTACTACTTATGTAAGCAAACTTTAGAAGAACTGGTTTTTTGGATTTTGTTATTTTTGGACACGTCCAGACTAGCTATTTTTATGTTTTCAGTCTTTATGTTAAGCTAAGATAACCAGCTGCTGGTAATAACTTCATATGTACCGAGCTGACGTGAGAATGGCACTGACCTTCTCATCTAACTCTGAACAAGAGGGCAAATTAGAATATTTCCCAAAGAGTCAAATTCTTCCTTTAAGATGTGCATTACTGGATGTGACTGTAGGGTGGATTCAGCATTGAAGCAGGCCGTCGCTGTGAGTCAGGAGAGGGAGTGTTCATCTTCCTGTCCAGGCATGCTCCCCAGATCTTCCAGACCATATTGGAGAAGTGCTCTGTGGAGAGGAGGTCCCCTATGCAGCCACTGAATGTCCACAGATCATTCATTGATCAGTCACCTGTCAACCTCCCCACCTCAACCACCCAGCCCGCTGGCCCTCCTGCTTATAGTCCTGCAGATGTTTCTGCTGACACAGAGGACGAGTCTGCCCACCACTACTCTACTATTACTGCTGTGGAAGAGGAAGGTGAAGATGAGGATGAACAGTGTCATTCCCTGGAGGGTGTAAACTTGGATGATCTCATGGACGACAACATTTATTACAACCTAAGGAGAGCCACCCCTCCTGTTTTCAAAAAAGAACTGTTCAAACCTGAAATAGACGATTCAGGGTACATCAATTCGGATTTAAAAATAGTTGATTCTCCCAAAAATCCCCAGCTGCAGCCTTTCTTGTCAGCCCTCCCACAGCCTTTTCCCCAGCCTCCTGCCTGCACACTTCCCCAGTCTGTTCCTTGCCTACCCAAGCCCCGATACCAGGGTCAGCCCTCTGTGAATAACTACATCCAGCCAGGGTACAATGCAGAGGTTCAGGCAGTGGATGACATGAAAGAGATGGAGGAGGCCATCAACTCTGCTACCCGCACTCCCCTCACAGAGACCCTTGGCAGTTTTAAACACAGGCTGGCAGAAATAATTTCCAAGGACCTGGCAAAGATCCAGCCACCCCTTCCCCCCAAAACAGGCAGCCCCACATTTTCTCAGTAGGCTATTAGTTAACAGACAGACCAGAAGGAGCAGTTTTAACCATGATAGACTCACATAAAGTATAATTAGCTTTTTTATTTCTTCGAATCCACTCTGCTGGGAACATTCAGGTTTCGGCTTGCAGATGTTTGTATGACTTTTGCAGTTTTGGAATGTAACTCAGTTACTAAAGAAGGCTTCTACTCTACTTAAGTACAGTTTTGAGGAACTTGTACCTTACTTCAGTATTTCTATTTTATGTTACTGTATACCCTATTCCACTACATTAGAGGCAAATATTGTACTGTACACCCCACAACATTTATTTTGACAGCTGAAGCTACTTGGAAGGATCAGGTTATTCATACAAAATACGATAACCAATAAATGATAATGTATTTTTAAGGAGTGAGCTACCCAGCATAATTTGTTAAAACTAGCCTCCTGTTTACCAGCTGTGACTTCAGTGATGCTCACTCATGAAAGCATTGATTATTGTAGCCCATTAATATAATATAAATTATTCTGAAATGGGTATTTCTTTGTGAGTACTTTTACTTTTGGTACTTTAAGTATATTTTAATGTTAATGCTTTAGTACTTTTATTAAGAAAACATCTGAATGCAGGACTTACTATTTACTTGTAACAGAGTATTTCCTTACTGTGGTAATGTTTTTACTGAGGTAAATTGTCTGAGTACTTCTTTCACCACTGTCAGTGTTATCTGTAGCCTGTAGTATGTATGTGTGTATCTAAAATGCATTTTATTCTGTGGACTCTTTGCAAAAAGAGGATTCAACTACTGATGTTGTTCTTCACTGCTGAAATGCTACATGTGCTGTAACATACTGAATGTGACATTACCATTAGATGATAAGCCATATGAAGACCTGTCTGTTGGTTTGTTCCATTGCGGGAATAGTTTTGGAAAAAAATAGTTTCTTTGTTACATTCAGTGACTTACACAACATCTTTGGAGTTAGCTTCTTTTATGTTACAGCTTTTAAAGTCCCTTTACTAAAGAGAATAAACTGGGTTTTGCCACATATAAATCGACAAGTTTGCGGGAACATAAAAAGACCAAGAACCATAATGTGTTTTAGTTTGAATAGCTTACTACATTTTGGACATGGATGCTTAAGTCTGCTTCACATGGTATGAATATTGACATGTGAATCATTCAGTGGACCCAAATGGCAAAGTAAAAAGAAAAAAGAAAAAAAAAGAAATATAAAGAAATATATAGAAGCTTACAAAACAACTTAAAATACACACTCATGTGTTTAAAGTGTTTCACGTATATCTTTATTGTAGCAAACAATCCTCATAAAATAGCTGTACATAAATATCAAAATAATTGTTTTTAATTTAGACAAATGTGACTAATGACAATCAAAATGTCTTTACAAAGGGTTCAGGCCATAAAGTGCATTACAAAGGCCTTAGGGAATTCATGATGGCCTTAGGAAGTAAAAAATATATAGATCAATATCTGGCAGTGCAACATCTAAGCTATCAAAAATAACGGGAAAAATGTAGTACTATCTTGTGGTAAACATCTCTACAAGCTGTTTTATTTGGTTCTTCTGGTTCTCCCTAAAACAGGAACGGTGAGAAGTCAGTGTCTTTCTGTTAATGTCTTACATTCTGACTTTCCTCCATGTCACTAAGTTGCGAAGATTCCCCATCACTGCTGCTGGAAGAAGTCGTTGATTTACTCGACCCCAAGTCAGATGTAGGTCCAAGTATTATAATCTGGCCGACCGAGGCACAGGGGTCCCGCTGTTCTGCGATCAGCGGAGTCTGGGACTGCGCAGTGGTGGCTGGTCGGTGAGAGCGAATCAGGCTCCTCCTGGCGGTCTTGTCAACTGAGCCGGGACTCCTACACTCCGGATGAACAACACCGGCCAGAAGCTCCGACAGCTCAGTGATGTAAATCTGCGCCATTTGGAGGGTGTCATACTTGGACAACTTTCTCTCGTTTTCCAAGGAAGGGATGACACTCC
Source organism: Zanclus cornutus (assembly GCA_029814745.1). Classification (NCBI taxonomy): domain Eukaryota; kingdom Metazoa; phylum Chordata; class Actinopteri; order Acanthuriformes; family Zanclidae; genus Zanclus; species Zanclus cornutus. Next base: position 8,254,910 of record JAQQZW010000024.1, on the reverse strand, counting down.
GCAGCTCGTCAAACGCTTTGTTTAGGCCATGCATCCTTCTCCTCTCCCTGGCGTTGGCTGCGACGCGCCTGTGTTTCTGGGGGCCGAAGAGGCTCGTCTTGCCTCCCTCTGCTGCATTGTCACAGCCTATCTCTGTGATGCCTGTAGCGGACACGCAGTCAGGAAGTTTACTCATCGGCGCAAGTTTCTCCAGTGAGTGGCCCGCGGCTGGAGCGCCTTGTGCGTCCTTCCTGGTGAACGCATGGAGAGAATTTGAAGAAATCCAAGTCTTGGAGTTGATGTGGGCCAGGTTGCGCTGCTGCAGCAGTGAGAAATCCTCCGGGTAGTCTGGCCAGCTTGAAAGCTCTGCTTTTGCAGCCATCACTGTAATGGCCTGTGGTCGTGCACGGCAGGGAAAGGTCACACAGAAGACTCTGGCGAATGCCCTCGTCTGTGGAGTGGCTTTGCACTGCGCCAGCATTTTATACAGCCGTCCCTCAGTCACCTTGGTGTCACTCCCAGCGCTCCAACAGCTCTGACAGCCCTGCAGCCTCAGAAGGCAGCAGCCAATCGCACAATCCCCTCTGACCCTGTCAAGGAACAATTAGACAAAGCTCGCCTTTTTTTCCTATTGTGCATTGTAACTTAATCACGACACTGTTATTATCCTCACACAGAGGGGAGCCCAAAGTATAAATGATTGAACAGCGTGGCTTATGTTTAGGAAAATTTGATCTAATGAACCATTTTACAAAAGACTGGGCTGCCTGTGTGCCAGTTTCATCAATAAGCTTTTTCATAAATAAATAAAATAGCAAGTGTCCAACACGCCCAAACCGCTCTTTTACGTTTATTAGTCATTCAAACAACTTATTGGGCTTGCAGCTAGGACCTAAAGCGATTTCTGGTGTTTTCTTCGCATATTTTTTATTTCTTGTCTTTTACACACCTTATTTATGATTTTACAAGGTAATCTGAAAGTTAAATTTTACTTAAAGAGTCAGAAACCGTGTCAGTTTGGTTAGTTGTGCGGTTAAGAAAAAAAACAAACATTCAAGGCCCTATCATAATCATAATCACCCATGAACCTCCGCCACTGCTCCCAGTTCATGGAAAATGAATTTGGGCGTCTTTCTCATGAGCAAAGGAACTGGCATCGACACTTGAGGGATCTGGCAGCACTGAGGTTTACCCAACAGTAAAAGGTGGACAGTCTTTCGCGGATTATTTGCAGAAGCATAATAAAACGAACAGGTGGAAGGCAAGGCTTGAGACACACCTGTCTGTAGCAGAACCATGATAACTGATAAGTTGTTTGAGGGCAATTTATGAATCATTTAGCAGGAAACATAAGGATCAAAATAAGAACAAAAGTGTATAGGACATAATGCTAAAAGTCCCTTTCTACTTCCCACTTTTCTTCTTCTTCTTCTTCTTTCCTAAATGAGACCGAATCAAGTCAGATACATTAATTTTGATTAGTCACGTGGCCCCTGTGCCTATCAGCTGTTGTCCCCTGGCACCCCACACAAGCTACACACCTCTGCGTCCCAACCAGTGTCACCCCACGTTTCCCATATGTCGCGCGCTCAGCGACAAGTCAGCTTTCACACTGACACTCGCTGCTCTGACCCAAGAGCTAATCACTCATTAGGTCATCAATTACAGGAGAGGAACCACTCCAGCAGCAGCGCAGACCTGTCCGGCGGGAGATCTGAGATGTCGTGATTATGGTGACTTGGATAAATCTGGCATTTAGTGCCCCTCTCTCTTTCTCTGTTTGTGCGTGACAGTCTGGGTCGAGCACTGGTAAAGAAAATCACCGTGACCTGCCTCGCCGCCAGCAGTTTAATGAGGCCTGGTCTTAGTTGAATAAATCGGCACGCTCTCCGTCCCGGGGAGTCCATTCATTTTTTGGTCAACATGAATATTTCATTCCTTCAGCCCCACCGCCAGCGCAACAGCCTGTAACCCTGCGTGCAGGCCCTAAAAAATGCGACCACACTTCCCATCTGGTGCGGGCCGTGAGCGGGGGAGTGGCAGCGGAGGCCGACGAGGTGTGAGGAACATTTCTAAGGTCAACTTTAGTGACCTCCTGCAAGAGAGAGGGAGACTGATGTGCCCCACCAGGCAGGGAGGGAGGGGGAGACTGTCAACTGGCGAATTATGGCAACTTTCAATGGTGGTCCAAACCTAGCTAGTGTCCATATATGCAAAATTTCAACCCCCACCTCACAAGTTAAAGAATTAACTGTAAGTGAAGTATTTACTTAAATAAAAGCATACCACAATAAAAAAAAAAAAC
>JAQQZW010000024.1:8203239-8215008 GCA_029814745.1 Zanclus cornutus | reverse complement strand
TGGATTCGCAGGCCAGTCACTCTGCAGGGCTCTCAAGATGTTAGGCATAAGGGGACTGCACAGCAGGGAAGCCATCACGAGTATCACTGATGCTGCTGAGAAGTCATCAAGATGGCTGTGGATCAAGAGGGGTGATCCGTTGGCTACACAAGCTACCTAGACACAAGCCGTGGACTGATCACCCTTGGCTGGGTCGCCTGGGCGAGGGTGTCTGATGTTGAAAGACCCGAAACACCTGATGACTCCATGTTACATCACTGATGATGTGTCTAGGTTGCACATGGAGGTGTATAAGAAAACCAGTAAGAAAAATGAAAACACAAGACTCAGCACTCCGCCCCACGTAAATAACTATCGTACAATCTCCACATGGTAACTACAGCTGCAGTAAAAAAAAGTATAAAGTCCAAAATTTCCATCTTGAATGCAGTAAAGCAGAATTACAGCACAAAATAGAGATACTAATTAAGTGACATATCGGTGAAACATGGGCTTGCAATTAGTAAAATAAGAAAAAGAAATATGTTAAGCAGTTCAAAGAAAGGGGTTCCTTAGGCTTTACTGTGTTTTATTTATTTTAATTCATCACTCAACAATAGTATATTATATACTTTACTATTAGAGGTGCGTTTCTCAGAGCTTGATGTGTTTAATCCAGACAGCTGCAGCTTCTGCAGCCCTGCTCCACAGTTACAGACTGACATCGACTTGTTTTGCCTCCTCCTTTCCTGTGCTATAGACCCGCTGAGACTTGTGCCATAAGTAACCTATACAGCACCGCACGTCAACTTGCAAGTGACTGCCACAAATATCAGACGATCCGGATGAGACACTTTATCACATTTCATTGCTTTTCAAACGTATTCCAAGACAAGGACAATGTGATTTATTATTTATAGTCCGAGAGCCACCTTATCCGTCCCTACCAATGGGCAGGCTAAAAATAAACAATTCATTTAGGACTTCAACGTACAGATAATGGATGCTTTGCGCTTTATGCAATCTGACGTTGTCATCTTAGGCATAATGTGCTTTGAAGTACAGTGCATTACATTTTAATAATAACACAAACTAAAACTCTTTATTAAAATTGATAGACAACTATATTCTTATATATATCTATATATCTATATCTTATATATCTATATTATGTCATTAGAGAAAATGCATATTTTAGCCTAAAAATGTAATTGTGTCAAAGTTTGATACAGAAATGCAAACTCAAGACAGAGTTTCGTCCCATTATCTCTGGATTAGATGCAGCCTTGAACTGTGTGTGTTTTCTGGGCCTTAATTTAAAGCAATTACATTCTCAGAAGGCGATGGGAGTCTGGGTTACAGGACAAGGTTACCTTGCCTGGCTGCTTATCATGGAGAAAGTGGCCTGCTAGGACAAAGCAATTCAGAATTTTATTATCATTCAAATTAGAACATATAGAGGGGCTTCTATCCGATTGGTGAAATAATGGGAGTCATTTATCTAGGTCTCGCCGACCTTTCATTTCCCATTCATGTCTTATTAGTGGAGCATACATCATCATCCTGCCATAATTAAAAAGAGAAAATCAAATTGATTGTGGGAAAAAAGCTGCATGCAGGTAGGGACTGAATAGAGCTGTGTGTTTTTTGTAGGCTTGTTTCTGTAGTGGGCCTTAACTGGCCTTTTCTGTGTTGATTTTCTCTTGCAATTTTTGGCTTCTTGCTCACACAGGAGCCCAGGAGGGACACTAACCAGACGTCATAGGTGTTTATCAGCTCTGGGCTAGCCGCTGCCATAATCAGAACAAAAGCATATTAGAGGCCCAGTGATTAATGCACCATGAGACTGAAGGAAAGGTTTCTCACGCATATTAGTCTTGATAATGGATTTATGGAAAACAAAATGAAAGGAGCGGGAGCTGATGACTGAGGGAAGGCAGGATTTAAACAGTAAAAGTGGGTATTTTTGCAGTTTGGAGCTGTTGTTTTCAAGGCCATGCAGTACTGTGGGCAAACTATGTTATTTAACAACAAATGATAGACAGTCTTTTGAATTGAAAGTGATGTTGCGATGGAGCCTAGGAAGGCATAAAGAGAGTTGTAGCCAAAGGAGAGTGAGAGACATGAGACACCGGTGTGATTCTCATCAAAACCTAAACAAATTGAATATGGAAGGATGTTGTTATCACTCCAATCATGTCTACAGACGTCCACAACGCATTCACCATCAACAAATCCAGATAGGAACTGAAAGGAGAGTAGTTAACTACTGATCACACTGCAGTTCAATGAGCATAACTCAATAGTGTGTCTCTTCTACATCTGAAGCTTGCAATTCACCAGGGGTCCACATTGGAGAAGATAAATGGGGTGAGAGTTACCCTCAAAGTGGCCCTAATGAGAAATCTGTGGGAGATGCTCATATTTTATCTGCAAAATAGAACAAAACCATCCTCCCCAAAGCCTTCTTAAATGCTAATTGAATAGTAATGCAATGCCTCAGGCATCTTGTTGTCAGCTCATTTGGGCAGTGATTTGTCTCAATCCGTCATAGGATTCTCACTTTTGGCACGCTCTCAATGAACTGCTCAATGTGCCATTGAAATTCATTTTCATAAATCCCTGTGCTGTACAACAGCCTCTTTGCCAGGCTGGCTCCACACTTTATATTATCCCAATCCCTCTTTTGCAGGGAGATTTGTTATTTAAAAACACAAACTTTGTGAAATCAGAATGATCTTCTTTGTTTGATCTACTTCTCAGCTTTAGAAGAGACAACTAGGACAGATGTCCAGCAGCTTTGTGATTCAAGTAACCTCACAGTGGAAACGTATTTAATCACCATTCTTTGCCATGTGAAAATGTATTCTCAGAGTAACATAACAAAGTCTTATCTCACTGCCGCACTAATAAAAATGATGGATAACATGGGAGCCTGAGATGACTGGAGACAATTGGATTTCATCCACATTATGTAATTCAAACGCCGCTTGGAGAACAAGCTGGAGTCTCAGGTTCCTCCTTGACTTCTTTTCACCCAGCAGGGTTATAAAGAGGCCACAACTAAACCCTGCTGTGACAGAAACAGGAGCTGCATTAACACCATATCTGTATGCTACAATATGACCGGTGCTGCTTAATGCACTCAGAACAGTTGATAACAAATCTTGAAGTGCTGCACTCCTATGAAGACAGAAGTACCATCAGCTTTTGCTAAAATGTATTACTATCAATATTTGTTAGCTGTATTTATCCATATTCTTATTATCTCCATCAAGCCTCAACGTAAGCCTGGAGAAGATCATGGGTTTGAATGTGTGTGCGCATGTGTGTATCTGTCCGCAGCTAATCCTGCATACTGCTGGACCCATTAGCCCACATTTATGACTGTATGCTCAAGGACCTCTCGTGTTTGCACTGATTGACAATTTTTGAAAAAAATCTTATTAACTACTCTCTTTCATGCTGCCATTGACTGCTGACTCATCACTCCTCTTAACCTGCCAGTAGGGGCAACAGGTGATCAATAACTGCTCCAGATTGAAATCTTTCCACTTGGGACAACGTGCATGGCCGTCACGATGGTGTTTGCAGATTCTCTTGTTTGCATTTTCACTTTGAAATTGACATTTTACATTGTAGTGTTTTGGAACAAGCATCTAGTCTCCCCTTATTTCAACTACTCTCATGCTGACACTGGACACACAGCCTGGCCTGCACCCCCTGCTCATCACCCACACGCCCCCCGACACACCTGGCAGAGATCTGCACTCTACTGAAAGCCCTCTTCTAGCATTGCATATATTGCACATATTGCATATCAAATGACATGATGAACCTATCAACTCTGGTGAGCTTTTAATTGTTTTGGCTCACTGTTTTAGTTGTATGGTCCAAAACTATATTTTATGGATTCTTTCACACCTCTCATCAATGCTGCAGATGCATCAAACAGCTGATTTAAGCAAAAAAGCTCTATAATACCCACGGCATGCAGCAGCAAAGAGACACAGTTAGCAACTAACTGGTGAGTACAGTGGGGTATTTAGTGGCTAAAGAGACAGGTTTTTCCTCAGGAGTTGGCACCAAATCAGAGCCAAAAAGGAGAGTGATTATTAGATGTTTGTAATTTGAGCAAAGACACAACTTAGAATAAATCCTAAAGTTGCTCCTGACCTGCTGGATGTGCGATTACAGAACATGTTTGCAAAAAGGATTTTACTCTTTAACCAAAAGATCTATCTCTGTAAAGATTTTTGCACTATGTTGTGAGAATAACAACTGCAGCCTGTGAGTGGCATAAAAAGCAAAAGTTGTGGATGGTATTTGGCCCTAAGGATTACATTACAGCCATTACAGCTATGTCACAGCTCAACCCTGAGGCCATCTACTGGAGCAATTACAAAAATGTTAGTAAGTACCTGTCATTTGCACACAAAAACATATAAATATAACAGACTTCCCCTTTAACAGCCACACTATTTAGACCACTGTAGTATTTGGCTTGGGTTCAAAGCAGGAAGTGCCAGATCAGAAAACACTGTCCAACTACTGCTGCAGTTATTGCTTTTTGTTTTAGTAACTAAAATAACACTAACACCAAGTTTACTATTATTGATAAAATAAGTGGACAGATTCCATTGATGTAAACATCTAGCAATCAGTAAATGCCTTGTTTGCCCATGATAATTATCATTCTGTTCAATTTTGACCCATGCTGCAAATGTTTTGCATAAGACACAAAAGGGATTTTTGTCATCTAAAAGCATCTTTGAAATGTCTTTGACTCGCTGATAAAATATGTATTGTCTCTTTTGAGCACAGCATGTCAGTTTATATTTTGAAGCATACCCGCCAACCCCTCGTCCCTTTTAAAATTAATTTGCCACCTCTGACGTTCAGCTTCAGTCCAGCAGTCACTCTCAGCGTGGGATGACAGAGCAAGTTACTGCTGAATTTTGATTGTCGTGCCGTAACAGATGAACGTGGAGGAGAAACTATGGCGTTAACAGATAGATAACAGATTGCTATGTCTTGCTCGCAGCAGTTTGGTGTAGCATAATGGTGTCAGAGTGAAGAAATTTTAATCACAGAGGTGTGTAATGACATAAATCTACATATCATGGATGAGTAAAAATAATAGATGATCTCCCCTTCGGCTGAACAAATACTCTGCACGTACTGTGTATGTCAATGAACTGCATCATCCTCATCTCATGATGTTTTCTTTTTTTTTTAAACCAGCACCCATATCCCTGAGCCAGTGGGCTTTAAAGCGCCCACTCTAAAGTATGACTCAGAGATTAAAAAAAACAAAAAAAAACACAGCCATACTGTATGTTGCAATACTTCAAAGAATCAGACCTTTAGGACTTTTGAGGTCCAACAAATATTGAAGAGGTGCCTGTGTTATATGGCTATCTATTAACTTCAGATTTTTTTCCTTGTAAAAGTATTGGGACTATTTGCTGCAGCTTAAAGAAGAGTTTCTGTTATTTTCAAGTTCAATCTTGATTTCTTATTGCAGTTCTGGCCATCTGGACAGTCGATTGTGTTCAAGACTGTCCAGCTTTTCAAGGTTGCTGCTGACTTAACCGCTTCAACAAAACACAAAGTCATGCAACTTTGTGTTTCTGAAAAGCTATTTTATTGTTTTCTGTTTGTTGGTGATGCATTTTTCGTGTTTTGAGCATTTCCCTGACACAGCTGGCACCATATGGTGATAGGCTAATGCACACACATTAAGATAATAGTATTTGTTTTCAATACAGATCAGATTAATTGACCTTGTAAGATGGATCTCTCTTACAGGGTACCTGTCAGTCGCCGCATGTCATGACTATCTTCTGGGTTTGTCTAAATTTGTCGCTGATTGACAACAGTAAGGAGAAGAATATTATACCACATCATTGCAGGATTAGACATTATTTTTCGTTGTTGCCGATGCCTAAGCCCTGTCTAAGCCCTCGTTATGTTTAATGGTGTGAGTTATTGCCTGCCCTGAGCATTGTAACTCACGGGACGCAGAGCATAGAACATTTATAGACCCTTCATCTGCTAAACAGGATGAGGCCCCACTCCTGCAGTAAGCAGAGGACAAAAGAATAGCATTATTCCTTATTGTGATGCTTACAGTGACCAGATAAAAGTGGGTGTTATTCAGCACAGAAGTGGGTGTTGTCTAGTGACCATGGTGGGCGTAGTCACCAGTACAATTACTTTTTTTCAGATGATAAAAATTTTTTAAATTTTTAAATTTTTTCAAAATAAAGGAAATCAACATTAAAAAAAGAGAGATTTTTTCACGTGCATTAACTAAGGCTTTTTGAAAATTAAAAAAAAACACCCATTTGGTTCAGTTCCCCCTTTCCGTCTGATTGGCAAAGTCTAAGCTAGCTTTCAGAGCTAACAGCAGGGGCGTAAATATTGTCAGTGCAGGTACTGTGGTTGCACTGGGGTCCATGGAGTGGGGGGCCCATAGAGAGGACAGGCCCTTCTGACAATGTGTTGGGCAAAGAACAGGCCCCTGGGAACAATTCTGGTTGACACCTTGGATACACATCTGTGTGTAAAGAACTAATGTTAAACCACAAACAGTGTCAATTGGTATATAACCCTTTGACCAGGCAAACAAATGTTTATTATGGTTTTCATTTTGTGGGGTAAAATTTTTAGTAGCAATCTATAACAAAATTAAATGCTTAAATAAACCAGAAAAAAATGATTCGATTGAAGGAATATTTTCTTATTTTCTTAAGTATTTTTGTCATATACAGATATGCAGTGATGATTGCTGGGTAACAAGTATGTTGATGTCAAGCCTCTATTTAATCATGTGACGAGATTATCCAATATACATTAGCTAGTTTAGAAGCAAATCCAGACAGACAAGCTGAGCACATTTTCAAGCTGAGTGAGAAGTCACTTCTTTCAAACATAAAAGCTGCACACAGAAAAGGCAAGAGAGAAAAGAAAAGACGGAGAAAGTAGCAGTGTTCCATAAATTAGATTTCTTTGGCTTTTTTATTGGCAATCACCAGCCCACTGACAACCCCTCTCCCAGCAGCAATGCAGCAGTTTGTCTGGCATCAGCATCAACAATGCCCTCAGTGGTGTGTCAACAACCATGCAGCGGGTAACGTCAGGGCCTGTCATGATAGTTTTCACAGGGGCCTGTTGTAACAGGGATGCTAAACAGTTCTGAAAAAACTTGAATCTGAAACTGTGAAAAAATTGAAATCACTGGTGCTGCTTGCTTTGGGGGCTTCCACAGTGTAACATGGCCCACTTTAAAACCTTTGTGTTCCAACAGCAGCAGAGCAACACAGTCTATTGCTACCATACTCAAATAACAAGATAAACATCCCGAGGGGCAACCACAAAAAAGCTCAAACAATTAACTGTCCATTTGAGTACACATCTCACTGACAGCAGGGCATTTAAACAAGCTCTGACCCACAACGAGGAGAGTAAAAATACGTCTCTTCAGTCCAAACAAGATGAGGCAGCTTCAACAAATTTATCTGTAGCACCTTGTGTAAGGCTGTAAAACACACACAGCAGAAGCACTCATTCAGTGCAAAAGAAAAAGCCAGTATACTGGATCCAGTCTCCGTAACAGTCTAACAGTAGAAAAAAAGGGGAAAGTCAAACCTCTATGTGAAAATGAATTAGTCAACTGTATGACAGTGCGGTGTCTTTTACATCTCTCTGCATGTCAGTTTGTGGCACTAACTGTTCACGTCTAAACAAAACTACAACAGTCATAATTAATGTGGGCTGCCGACTTTAACACTCAATTTTAAAATACTGAACCCCTGAAGAACCTGCTGGAGAGTCAGAACTGTGCCTGTTTGTGAGCAACACCAGTGATCAGTATGTTATGTTTCAGTTCGTATTAACTGATTAAAAATCAGGACAATTTTCAGGACACACAGGACACGATTCGGGATTCCAGGACAAATGCTCGTAGTTTGGGACTGTCCCTAGTTCTTCAGGATGTCTGGTCACTCTAATGGTGCTGCTCTAAAATACCTGAAGTTTAACATTCTCACCTCAAAAGAAGATGATGTAAATAATTAATGGCCTGTGTTGAATTGTTTTTTCACCAGTCTTCATGCAAGCAAGAAGTGTTAGAGACTAGTCCAGAATGATCCACAGTAGTGAATGGATGGGTCGTATTAGGGGTCAACCCATTATCTCTACTAATGTGCTGTGAGATTGGTAGCTAATTGATATTGCATGCAAATTGATATTAGCATCGGGCACATTACCAGTCTTGGCTTTACATACCGACCACACATGTACAACTACGAGAAGCTGTGGGCTAAGACTCATTTAGTTCAATCTTCCTTTCTCTCCACGGTTATGTCGTGGTGATTTACATTTGATATTTTGATGCTCCAGCACATTACATTTAGTCACAAAATCTATACCTGCGGAGAGACAAGGAGGTGCTGTTAACCTGGTGACAGTGAGAACCTGAGCAGGGGAGAGAGCAACACTCCAACCAGCAGGGTAGAGACAAGTGGAAAAACAGATTCCTGTGAAGTCAAGTGGACTGTGAGTGTCATTATTCCAAATTAAACTGCATAAAACATTAGGAAAATAATTATTTTAAGCGGAAAACAGCTTTGCTCAGATGGTATGCATTTAGAAAACAATCTGTCCTGGTAGTGAGGTAGTTAAGTTTGAATTGAACAAGTGTGAACTGCAGCAGGTGCAATTACAGGACACAGGCTAGCAACCATCTCAGCTTTTTTACGAAAGTGTGACTGAGAGCTGAAGAGCCTTCTGCACATTAAGGAATGTTTGTATACTGTTTATTGAGAGTTTACATTTGTACTGTCTCATTATTAGCTGCTCAGGCTCCATAGATATTAAATTAAATACTGGACAGGGCCAATGTGACGTCATCCATCGGTTTGTGTATTGCATTTCGAAGCTTTAAGTTTGGCATTATAGCTGTCGCCATCTTCTTGTTGTTCTTGGTTTTTTTTAGTTGCCAGAAGTGACCATATTTGGACAAGAGGGTGGAGCTGGGGTGGATAAACATTGATAGCAATGACTGTTTGACACATAGCAGACAGCTCGCAGCTGCTTTTTCTCAAAGTGGCTAAGCCCTCAATTATGTGTAACTTTAGGCCTTACTATATTTTAAATGAATGAGTTATAGAAAAATTCACCGCCCTTACAATTATCCTGAATGGGAAAGTAACCTATAAAGACCGAAACCATTTTTGTAGCAGGCTGTAAACATGTTTATTTCTGCTGTTAAGTTGGGCATTTTAAAAATAAGGCTCTATGGGTAATTGAATGCCTTTGTGTGGGCCAGCCTCAAGTGGCCATTTCAAGTAAGAGCAGTTTTAGCACTTACATGTAAGTTTAATTTTCCAGTCTTGGAGATTGCAGCATAAAAAGCACAGGGGTAAATAAGAAAATAATGATGGCTGAATTAAGTTTAGCTGCTTCGGGGTTCACGGTTCTGGTGTTGTACATGATGTTACACTGTCATGTCTTAACTTTACATTTGATAGAACAGAGCCGCTGTCAGCACCTGTACTTTTCCCACTATAACAAGTCAAAATATCCACCGTCCAAAATCCAAAGCTTTCGATTAGTCAACCAAAAAATGTTTTAGTCTAATATGTGCAGTGTTTTCCAAGTTACTAGAAAATGTATAGTAATCACTAGGCTACTACTTATCAATAGTATTATTCATACTGCTCATATCAAGGGGGTTTTTGAACAATTTCAAAGCCTCCCCACATCACTTCTCCACATGACCCATCTTTGGCTTATCACCTTAATGTAGTTAGCTATCTGTGGCTAACTAGCAGTTAAGAGGACACAAAATATACACAATACATCTTTGAGGTACATTTCTACTCTTTTGGTACAGACTAAGAGCCTCCTTACAGTGTCAAGTCAAGTCAATTTTATTTATATAGCAACAAATCAAAGCACAAGTTTCTCAAGACACTTCTCATGTAGAGCAGGTTGAGACCATACTTTTTAATTAACAGAGACAAAACAACTGCCAACAATTCCTACATGAGTGAGCACTTGGCAACAATGGCGAGGAAAAAAGTTTCCTTTCAACTGGCAGAAATCTGCGGAGCAGAGTTAATCAGCATCATACAACATTGCTCCAACCATTAAAACAGGGATTAGGTTTTTTAAAGTTTTCCCACAGTTTACTGGGCTGTTATTTGACTAGGAAACCATGCAGTTGTGTGTTTGCCCAGCAGAGGGCTGAAGCATCACCAAACTGCAGGAACATCAGCACAAAAACAAATAAGTCCCAAGCAGGATAGAAGAGCTCTGTATGAAATGTACAAGATTTGTCTAAAACACTACTTTCTCTCCCAGTTCAATAACATTTTCCTTTTAAATCCCATATTCCAAACTATTTTCCTCATAAAAAAACAACTAAGAATTTCTTTTTGAATTATGACCAATTTAAACTGAAAGATGAGTGATTTTTGTCCTAAATCATACTTCAGTTTTAGGTCTGAATCAGATTAATTGAGCACTGTCCATGGCAACCAGCTGACAACAAAAAGCCTCTGCCACTCTCTCATCATCCATGGCCACTGTTGCCACGGAGACCCATTCAGATGCCCGGTGGTGACCTCTGACCTGAGGGGAGGCTGGTGAATGTAGCTGAAAGGGGTGGCTGGGCCGGGGCATCTGGGGTATCATCTGGCGCCTAACAAAGCCCCTCGCCAGCTGGGGAGGAGGGCAGGAGAGAGAGGGAGCTAGAGGAAGGGGCACCGAGGAGAGGGGAGTGGAGAGAAAAAGAGAGCACCCTTTTCTTCTTGCCCTCTTCAGAGAGAGTGGCCATTGACACTGTGCATCTCATTAAAATCTGTGTACCCCCCCCCATCGCCTCCCCTCCTTCTCTCTCTGGAGCACAAGGCCTAAGCAGCTGCCTGTCCTGCTCTGGCCATTCAAGCTCAAGTGCAGTCCACTGCAGGATGGAGAGAAAAAAGGCAGACAGAGAGAAGGTTGGGAGTTGGGGGTGGCAGGGGGGCTGACAGGGGGGTGGAAGAGGTCTTGGACATATGCCACCACCACTGGGACTGGAGAGGCTGCATGGAAAAAAGACTGTTCTGCTGCTACATCTTCAAATGCTCTCTTTTTTTTTCTTTTAAAAACCTTATCTGAGATAGTTAAAAAAAAACAAAAATGGTGCTATTTAGAGAGGCGATGTGCGCAGATACAAACAACTTTTTCCATCTTAAATAAGCTTTTAAATTAATGCATGACCACAGTAGGATGTTATAGCCCCCATCCTTATTAGAAAAAAGAATGCAAGACACAGCATGCAATCTGAGTTAATTTATTTTGTGTGCATTTTTGAAAGATATAAGTGAGCTTAAGAGTGATGTGATGTCACCACGCCGCCAGACACACGGCCCCATCCATGTGTACATGGTCAGCAGGATAAAACATGCAAACAGCTGCCGGGTGGCAACACGTGTAATCACAGACAGCAAACAATGACACACACACCCGTCAACCTCCCAGTGCCCCTCTGGTGTCCCTCCACCCCCAAAGGACATTGAGGATATGCACGGGGCTCTCTGAGGGTCATGGTCATGCAGTGTGTGTGTGTGTGCTAAGCCAAGAGAGCACAACAGGACTGCTGTCAAAACAGAAAATCTGCCAAGGGGTGCAAAAGGTGGGGGACCTGTAATAAGGGAGGGGAGAAGTGACTAATATGAGGGGTGGGGTTTAAACGGGTGAATGCTATGCTAATGGCTGCATATAGTGGAGAGTGAAGAG
>JAQQZW010000024.1:8157427-8167570 GCA_029814745.1 Zanclus cornutus | reverse complement strand
GGACTAAAAGAGGCAAAGCACAGAAAAACATTATATAATGTAATCTATCATTAAACCTTCTCATAATGGAATACTAATTTCACAAAAGCCACTAATGCTCATATCAGAAATAAAACTAGAAATGTCCAAATTTATGGCAAACATAGTAAAACTGAATATTCCAGCCTCTGTGTTATTAGATATTAAAAAGAAGGCCGTATTTCAAAATTAACTAATTATCTTTCTGTTATGATGCAGACTAATGTGCTGAAGAAAATAAGTCTTTGCAGAAATAAAATTCCATTACTATCATCAAAAAAGATCGTTGAACGTGTCTCTTAACTGAAATATTGGTCCTATTGGCTCGTTTAGTGTGATGGAAAAAATTAAGTCCTAAAAAGAGACAGGATTGTTCCCATAAAAATACAACAAAATGCACCTTCAAAGCCATCATTCGTGACTATTTGAGCCTTCTTTTAAGTTCTTTTATCATTTTCTCTGATTTATCTTGCAAGCTAAAGCTGACATTTAACATGAGTTGAGAAAAAAGTAAAAGACCCTCTCACGGTCAACCAAAAAAGTAAGACTACCCTCCAGCAAAAAGAAAAACGTACATAACCCTGAGCTCCCCTCTCCCCCTGAAGTAATTTCCATATTGTCTCTTAGCGCTTTTAGATGCTTAAACTAGAGAAAATCAAGTGATCTTCAGTCAGTCGTTGGTGCCCTTCCAGCAAATTCTCACTCTTAACTCGTTATGTACTGATAGCATAGTCAGGACCCCCTTAGCATCGCCTTTTAAGGCACTGGGTACATCTTTAGCATCTGTTTGCGACATGCAAAGCCTTCCTGTCTCTGAGAACTTTTTTATTTCATGGTTAACCTTGGGAAAAGCTGTTTTAAAAACATGTTCATCATTGTGAAGCAGTGTTTGGAAAAAAATTTTCACTTTCACTTTCACTGAGACATGAATCCCGGTCTGTTGGCTGAAAGTCCTGTGTTTGTGATCCACCACTTTACCTCAACCTCTCTTGGGACTTCTTCACTACCCACACTCTGTTGGGTGGAGCTGTTGCTATGAGCATCCAAAATTGGTGCAGATGGGTTTACTCTGTAGTGTCTTGAAAGCCCTGTGTGTCGCTAACAGACACTGAAGCAGTACCCCCTGCTTTAAAGTGACACCTAAGGGTCCTGACCAAGCTGCCATATGTGGCATGTTGGAAGTGAGAACAGGTTGGCACTTGAATGTAATATTACTGCAAAAAAAGCAAGAGACTAACCACGTAGCTCTACAATAATAAGTCAAAGAGTTTCTATTTGCCCTTTTCCCCAACTGGTTGGCTGTCATCACTTCACTAGGTGCTGGAGAGTCCGATACTTGGTAATGCTCATAGAACCTTTGAGGACAACAAGACAGGCGCACCTTCCCCCCTCCCCATCATTTCTCTGCAATATCGACTGCCAAGTTGATATTTCAGTTTCTGTTATGTGACATTTGGCTGACTGAACAGGGGTGTCGGGGACAGCCATCACCAGGAGAGAAGGCAGAGCGGGTGGAGGAAGGAAAGAAGAGATAGAAGGAGCAAAAAAACAGAGGAGGAGGAGTGTTGAAAGGGACACAGAGAGAGAAGTAACAGACAGTTAGTGAGCTGGAGGGATTGAGGCAAAGACGGAAAGGAAGGCAAAAGAAAAAGAACTGTCATATCCACCCTTATCACAGCGGTCTGCCGTTTTTCCAAATGTCTCTTTTCAAGCAGCGCTGGAGTGTGCATATTAACTGTAATGGTGTGTCTTTGTCCAGGCTCCTGCTTGGCCATTCACATCCTGCGCATTCTCTGCAGGAGAACTCCACCACGCCGCAACGCACCCAACGAAGCCCTAAAGTCTCTCCAGCACTACAAATAGAAGTTTCCTTGTTTTGAACCAAAGGATTCCTTTTTAACTCTTTCCAGGGAGTGTGCTGTGGGAAATTTTGCCATGATTTTTGAAAGGAAAGTGAGAAGAACGACTAATAAAAAAAGGCAGAGTGTGGATTTTTAATACTCTGTGTAGCATTGATAGATTGATTTAAGAGAAATGTTGCAAGACTCACTTGACTGGTGTCACGTGTGATCCCCATAAGCACAAACACTTTCAGTGGATAAACTGCCCATATGTATCATTCCTTGCTTACATTAAGTAGCTCATCTGAAAGCTGTTATGCAATGATAACCTTGAAAATCCAGCTCACTAAGAGCTCAATCTGTGGATGCAATACTGCAGAAACGTGAGGCACATAAAACCTCATATCAGATAAATAAGCAGAGCCACATACCCAAGTGAAATTTTAATGAAATCCCCACGTAAGATATGCGTTTGAGTCTGTAGTGCACCAGGCAGACACACTGGCTCCTGAGTGTCCATGTAATGCATGCTTGAGGGATATGTGAGTACACTTCATGTGTATTCAAGGATTTAATGATTAGTGAGAGTTGAATTTGATTAATCCTAGTCTGGGTATTTTCTGAATCAGAAACATCACAAGACATGTAGGACCCACAACACTAAACAGAGACAGGCCAGAAACTAATAAACAACATATACTATACATGCACAGCCAGCCATGTCCGGACTAATGTTATTCTTTAAACTGTTGAAGCAAAGTCAACCTTTTGGAGGAAATCAACCTAACATCATGCTGCAGTAGCCAACCAGGTGTTTCTAATCTTATCTTATGTCTGTAATCATACAAAAAAACACCCAATATGGTCTGAAACAAAAATGCTCAGATTGATATAACATATTGTTAGATTGGCAGAAGATGTAATGATTCCAGATTACATCCAGTAATGCAACAGGTTTTCTACATACTGTTTCCCAGTTGACGGTCACACTTTTGGTTGATTTGAGAGCATACGTAACAAAAACACTGTCATACAAAACCAAAAGCATGTTGTCGCTAACATTAGAAAATCAGTTTGTTTAGCAGCCTGGATTGTGCTTTCTTATTCATTTGTCTAATTCTCTCTGTAACTCAGGTTATTGTTGTTCTGAAACGGAGAACTGAGACTGAAACTGAGGCTCGCGGTTATTTCTGTCATGGACTTTTTTTTCTCATTACCTTCATTGGGGCAGCAGTGTTGTGTGGTACAGTACACTCAAAGGGTGAAAAAGCATTAGAGTATTTTTTTTTTTACTGAAGTACAGAGGCCAAAATAAATATTTTGAGTATCCAACGTTAAGAATCTTCTGACAGGATATACAGTCACTTTGTACTCTAATGAAAAGGGTATGGCATTCACTTTGTATAATCACTTCATTAAAATGTTGAGCTTTCCAACTTAAAATCAAACCTAAAGTCAGGGCACAAATATGAAAAAGAGACAAACTTCTTTTTGTTTTTTCAAAAAGTGCAGTGTTTCAGAGACAGAACCAAACTAGCAGAGGAATAATGTCTTTTCACTTTTTATGGTTGAAAACATTTACCATCAAATTTTGAGACTTCGATATGCAGCGTCAGGATCCTCGTTAGCGTCTGTGCATGCTGTGTTCCCTCAGGAGCCCCCTTGCAACAACCCTGTAACAGTTACACAAGATGAATGCATGGTATGTTAACTTTTACTGATATAACAAACTGCACTCACTAATCACACTGTTTTTAGCCACATGGCATACAGCAGTGTTGTTCAGTCGGTCCATCACTTTGGTCCGGTCTCTAACATCACAACAGTTATTATACGACCGTTCATGGTCACCACAGGATGAATCCTGGTGCCTTTGATGACTTCTGTCTTTTCTTCTGGTGCCACTTTGAGGTTGACTTTTTTGCTTTTTAGTGAAATGCCTTGACAACCATTTGATAGACTCACATTAAATTCAGTTTAGATATCCATGTTCCCATTGGATTACTGTAATTCATCAGGTCAAAATTTTGCTTAGTTCAATTAGTTCCAGACCAAATACTTGTCTATAGAGCTAACTCCCCAATGTTATCTTTTGATCTTCTTGTGACTAACTTTCATGTTTGATTTTTTTTATTTAAGTCACATTGGGTGCATCAACAAAATACAAATGAGACTAAATGCCCATACAACTCCAAAAATTAATATCCTCAAACAGTCTCATATATTAAGAAGAAGAAAAAGACAGACAAGGTGCATCTCCATCCAAAGCCTCTACCCCGCTACCCTTAATACCCCACATCTAAACCCCTGGGCTGCAGATGGTAAAGAGAAAAAAAGCCATCAAAGAAAGAATATAAATCAGAATTTGTAACACTTATTTAACAAAAATGAAGCTGCTCAAAACGATTATTGAAATTTGTTACTAACTGCTAATGGATTGTTCACCAAGACTCCATTTTTTGTTTTGATAAAAATAACGTGACTTTTGATCATCACTATGAATATTTATGAGAGTAAATAACTGGTATTAACATTTGGATGTACAGTTTGTCTTGAAAAAAGAACACTGTTCTTTGTGTACACATCAAATTCAATTCTGCTCAATTAATAATGCTAGCTTACTTAAGTTTTACTGGGTCAGATGCAAAGGCTTATGTATTATTACAAGTAAAACATTTGACTGCACCCCATAAATACTTTATGTCTGTAACAGTAACTTTTTCATTTCATCCATTTGGGAATGATATCTTTTTAACACTGAGGTGAAACAATCCCCCTTTAAATTCTATTTACTGCAGAACAGGTCACGACTATGCTTTGCTTTCCAATTTATTTATATTTCATGACATTACTTCCATTTCTTGAAATAATTCTATAACAACCTTTCTCCTATCAACATTTTGGAAGGAGCTGAAGAACATCCAATGATTATTAATTCTCTGTACATTCCATCGAGTCACAGATATTTTTTCTACTTAACCTGGTAAAAGCTTACGAAATTTCAAAGTATTTAACTTGGGATCATAGGCTTGGAAATTTCTGCAAGAATATGATAAAAAGAGATGGTCCTTAAGAAATTACATGAAAAAGAACAAAAAAGAGTAAAAACTCAACCCTCCAACCCCTCCCACCTCATTTCAGCATGCTAACATGCTAAATTAAGTTAGTGAACATGGCAAACATTAACTGCTGGACATTAGCTTAAACATTGTCATTGTGAGCATGTTGGCATGCTGATGTTAGCATTTAGCTCAAAGCACTGGCAGCTAAGTACAGCCTATCTTGATAATCAGGTGGTTTAACACTCTACACATTCACTGATCCCCCTTGTGTTATTGGTGGTGGTTCTGGGTAAAATTCAGAGCTCTAGACTTGTGTCTTAAAACCTAACTCAAGTCAGACCTACACAGTTTGTATTTAAGGGACTTTGTGTAAACTAAAAAGAAAATATAAACACAGCATGGGGGACTTGTCCTAAGTTGAGCTCACCAGGCAGCTCTCCCTTTCAGACTGCATTAAAATTCTTTCACAAAGAGGTTGTGAAAACACCATCCAGTCATGTGTTCACTGGTCCCACTCGTTAGTTTTTTCTCACTGACATTTTGCACTGTGAAGGGTTTCTCTTGACTTGCACTTGTGTTTATTTTTGAGGGTTTTGTTGAGAGCTGGAACAACTTAACTCCATGGACTGAAGAGAATCGATAAACCTAAAGCTGTATAGAGGTGCAGTACTGGTGACCTTTCCAACTAGTCATGGGCGTAGGAAGCATTAAAAATGTCAGTGGGAAAATCTAACAGGGGGTCTGGTGGTCTTCCCCCAGAAATTCTTGAACAGAGTAGATGTCATGTCCTGTATTCTGGTTGCTTTTGACAGGGGGTTTAATACTTTTAACTGGATATAATAGCATGAGAAAAATTATGGGTACGTTTTGTAATTTCACCCAGAGGGAGTGGTTGGGCCCCAGATCACATATTTAGAGATATTAAAAGTACAGAAAATTGATTCAATGACTCATTCAGAGCCATCTTTAATATCACCACTCATTGTTTATTTAAACTTGAGGAACTTTTTATGCTTGCAAGCAACTGCAATTTCTGTTAAATTAATTTCTTTAATTTTATAAGATCAACGGGTAAAGAGAAGAGGACAACTGCAGTCAAAGAGGTTGTGCACAAGTGGTGTTAACATGCATCCTGGTTCTGGTCACAACTGGACAGCATTGCCATTTTGACCACCTACTTAACAGACGTAATCTTTAAGTACACACAACAGGCTGTCGGTCTGTGAACATGTTGTCTCTTTCAACTGATTTCACAGGTATTCCCAGATTCCCTTTAAAATCCTGCAATTTTTAGAGTTTAGTGAAGAAAAACTTAAAAAACCTTGCAAAACAGTTAAGGTGAATTCTTAATCATTCAGGCCTCCTTGTTGTGATAAATGCAATACATACAGCTGTTTCCTTCCTTGTAAAAAACATTACACATCGCTGTGGAGAAAGAGGTCCTACCTGCCAATATCTCACAGCTGTTTGAACACACTGTTTCAACCCATCTGACCATTTTAACTGAACTGACAGAAAACAGGTTAAATTTTACATAAATAAATAAATAAAATAAAATTATTAAGACCTTCTCATAAATTTGGCTGATGTTATACATGAGTTTATTTCTTTCTCTCTCAGGAGTGGCTGTGGCTCAGGAGCAGGTTGTCTACTCGGAAAGATGGTGGTTAGATCTCCCTCCAGTGTACATGCTGAAGTGTCCTTTGGCAAGATACTGAATCCTAAATTGCTCCGAGTGGCTCTTCTATCAGTGTGTGACCGTGTGTGTATGGTTCCTATTAAGTTAGCTAGATAATTACTAATAACAATAACACAGTAAACCTAGAAATTAACAATGAAGATTAAAGAGGGCTGATTATTGCTGTTTTTGTGTTATATAAATTTCATAATCTCACACAGTTATCAGTTGAGACTGCAGTTACAGTGAAATAAGTTAATAAAGCTTACAGGTAAGCTCCTTTAGCCTTGGTCCTTCAGTGTATTCTGTATTCATTGTTTTCTAAATAGTTAAATTCCAGGCTTTGATTTTCAGTAAGTTAACCATTTCTGGAACATCTTGTGGGGACAGTTTGAGACCCTTGGGTGCAAGGTAGCAGTTAAATGCGGTATGTAATTTCATTGGGTATTCTCTCAACAAGCTAACAGAATGGATGGAAAGAGCTACGAATAAATAGATCATCGCATTTTTGACATGGAAAAAATATGCTATGTGTGTGTGTGTGTGTGTGTGTGTGTGTGTGTATGAGACTTGTAAAAAGTGAGTGTGATTTGTACCATTCTCATAATAGCTGTGACACCTGTGGAACTAGTGGTATCAGTGACTTGCTGTTAGCAAGACCCTATTCATAAAGCTGAAACGTAAACAAACAAAAAGTGCTGTTTCATAAAGCCTTTTTCGTACTTAGTCATTCAGTCTTACAGTTGCTGTGTTGGTCTTCAAAGGGATTTTTATTTAATTTACAGTCTGGCAGGAATAGTAATAGAGTTGACCTGAGGGTGGATTTATCCTACTTTGAGATTCTCTGTAAAGGCTCTAAGACTACACACAAAAATCATATGAATCAGATCTATCTGTTTGACAAACAATGCTTATGCACAAGGCAATACACTGTACATGCATGGTGTCTCTAATACTGCAGGTAGGCCTGTTGGTTTTCCACACACAACGGTATACTCACTATCAGGCCATCTGCTGTATGAAAGGAAACACAACAATAGTCAACCACAAATTTTAAAGAGCTTATACAGTGCAGTGAGCATGCTAGCCAAAATGGGACTGAATAAAAGATGCAAAAATGCCAAATGCCTCTTTAATCGTTTATGTCATGGCAGGAGATCTGCCATTACATTAACTCATCTTACATTAATGTCACGGGTTACACGCTTACATTGTCACTTTGTTTGCAGGTATAGAACACATGCTTTAAAGATCATGTATGTTTTAGTTCAGGCGTGATCTTTCTACAGATGCATGACAGAGACAGAGACAGAGAGAGTGGGTGAATGGGAAAGTGAAACAGAACAGAAAATGAAACCTAATTTTGTCCTTGTTTCATTGTGCTTACTTAATTATAGAACAGAAGCGCACTCTAAGGAGCATTCAGGTAAAGCAAATGTGACAGAAATTTTCTTTTTGGCGAGATTGACTCAATCTGCAAGGCTTTACTAAGATGTAAGATGTTGTCCTACATGCTGGCAAGGACAATTTGCCAAGTCTCGACTTTATTTAGCTACAAATCCAAGTACATCCAAATAGTCTATCGAGCAATACTGTTTTATCTCCATCATAATCTCCATGGAGCTAGCAGTCCTCTGCAGAACATTCTTCTTTATGTTTTTTTCTTTGCCTGTTTTCAGGTTTGTTAGCCTTTAACATTAATAATGGGACATCATTCTTTTTTTAAAATATGATAATAAGATAAACATTGCTATGGTCCTCACCATATTTCCAAACTTCAGACCTGTGGCATAAAGCCGTATTTAGACAGACAACAGCACTGTGCTAAAAAATGCAACCTCCTCGTTATGGCAGTGTAATATATTGATATTATGTCTATATCGTGATATAAGTCTAGATATCTTCAAAATTTTGAATATTGTTATATCGTGATATGGCGTAAGTGTTGTCTTTTCTTGGTTTTAAAGGCTCTATTACAGTAATGTGTTGTCATTTTCTGAACTTACAGAATATTCTAGCAGTTTTAATATTTACCTTTATCAACTTAGTCTGTATATCCACATTACTGCTGACTATTTATCAGATATCTCATTGTGTTAATATTTTGTGAAAGTATCAACTGCCATTCCCACAATATTGTTGCAATATCCATATCAAGGAATTTGGTCAAACACGTCATATTTGATTTAGTCCATATTGCCCAGCCCTATCTTTCATTTATTTCAATGAGGTAGCTGCGTTGACACGGCAAGACAAAACAAAAGCACGCAGGGTTGTCCAGCAATAAAAGTCACCCTGACTCAACCTTTGTCAAAACCTAATGCAATGTCATCTGACAATCCACCGCTCTGGCCAGTCAAATTCATCGTAAAATATTTTGCCAAACCCTTTAGTAATTGAAATTCACTAAGTGTCTGGACGAACTGCAGAGAAATGTATTGTGCTTTAGGAGTTGGTTCAGAAGTTTATTCAGATATTTGATTCCTCTGTTCATAGTGTAAACTGCTAAATATTAGATTACATTACAACTTGCATGATTTCAAGCAGTTTTCTGTAGGGTATCACTTGGTGGCTTGATGTATCACACCAGCAAGATAGCTGTGAGCTCACGTCAAGTAACAACCTATTTGTGTAACAGTTTGCTGCTAACAGTCAAAGGAATGTTTATGGATTACTTCAATTGTTAAGTAAGATAATGGTTTTGAAGAATTAACATTATTGTTAAAGTGTTTGTATTAAAAATGCACAGCCTGGTCCAGAAGGTGAGCATGTTTCAGGGGTTTGTCTCTTCGTCAGCTCCTCTTACACACCGCCATGGCGAAAGGGTCCTCTGTGACCCTCTTTGTCATCACCTGACACCTGACTCCAGTCGCTTGGTGTCTGTCGGTCCAGCAGGTATGGTGCGACAGATTAGCATGATCAAGGTAAGTCTGAGTGCATTGACCTGAGTGAGTCGCAGCAAAGGTGACTGGATGCACCTGCCGGCCCCCTGCAGATTTATTTAATTAAGGATATGGGCGCACATTTGTTCCGGTGGTACAGAATTATGAAGCCTGAAGGAAGCAACACCAGGAGAGAAAGAAGGAGAAGGGAAGAGAGGAGAAGACAGGCCACACGTAATCAAAAGGAGAGTGCAGGGGAATTGATGAATGAGCTTTTAATCTGCATAGAAATAGCCAGGTTACGAAATTGAGCTGTGGTGTTCACGGCCCGGCCTGATGTATGAGAGCGCTGTGGGATCCTGGTGCAACACACACCCTCATTTTATTAGAATATGTTTGTCCTTCCAAGACTGACCTTATTCCCGCCTTAATTAAATGCTCCCTTAATGACTTCCCTGTCTAAGCATAGCTTTACTGACTTGTTGGTGTGTGCACATGCGTGTGCACACATGAGAGCGCACCTGCACCCACACACCAAATTTTGGACGTGCGGTATGTGGGAGTGTGGATTTCGTATGTGTGCACGTGGGAGGTGGTTAAATTTAATGTGCTTTGTGTATTTAAAAGCATGATGATATTTTGGTTTGCCAATATCTGTGTGG
>JAQQZW010000024.1:7775684-7785746 GCA_029814745.1 Zanclus cornutus | reverse complement strand
CACACACACACACACACACACACACACACACACAGAGATAGAGAGAGAGAGAGAGAGAGAGAGAGATCAAAGCAGTGCTTCCTACCAGCCTTGAACAGTTATGGTCTAATTGAAAAGTGCTCTGTTCTTGATTTTTGCTTCTTTCAAAGCAGTGACGAGCTTTTTCAAAAGCTGCTTATGCTGATCAAACATAAAATGTTTAACATCAGTCTATCAAAGTGCCTCTCCAATCCTTCTGATGCTATGCACTCATGCCTGCATCTGCTGCACATGTTTCTGGTGACCTCTTCGCAAAAGTTTCGATGCAGTAAACTGAAAGAACATGAATAAAATCCTTTCACAGATCTATAGACTGTATCTGGTCAGCACACCTCTCGGCCTGCTAAATGTAGCTGAGCATCAGTGTAATAAATTACCTTGTGACACTGTACAGTTTATATTGAAGTAGGGGAGGGGTGATACTGAATATTGCAATTCCCGATCTAAAAGAGGTATCAATATAAAAGATTGTGAGGTTAAATTGTTTTAGTCGCATTAATGCTAAGAATTTGTAAGCATGGCATCTTTCCCTTCTGTGTCCATGCAGTAAACATCGCAGGTCATGATCCAAAATCCCATTACCTTTGTTTATAAAAGTGATCTAGAGCTGTGCCTAAATATAAAGATGTAGAGAAACATGCTGCAGAAGGATTGGGTCTTGAAAGGCTTACAGTGAGGCTCTTTAGTGAAGGTATTGGCTTGAGTTTTCTCTGGAGATTATCCTACGAGTAACTCTTTTAGATGACCATACAACTGCCACTTTACTACCATCACAAAGAAAACAAAGCACGTAGCCTCCAAGAGGAGGGTTTCCAAGGACACCTTCTCCTAAAATATTGTAATCAGGTGTCCTTGGGGGAGAACAAAGCTTTCAATGGAATGCTTGAGCATGAAGAAGGGACATTTCAAACACTCAGAGACACACAGGTCAGCACTGGGACTGAGACAGAGGAGAAAAGCACCGGGAAGCCAAATTCCAAAGATGCTTTGCAGAACACAAGCTCGGGCTCGTCAGTTTTTGATGCACAAAACGCTCACTCCCACGGACGCTCACTCACACTTGTGTGCACGCGGGTCACTCAACACAGCCCCGAAAAAGCATATGCATGGCTCGCAAGCTCCAGATCCTCTGCCCTCTTCCCTCGGTGCTCTCTCTCCCCTGCTTCATGATCAAAGTTTGTTTACGTTTGTGGGGTAACTTCGCAGGTTACATCTAAAACTCCCACATAGCACACACTCTGTTACATTATATAAGCTCTATCAAAGCCATGCTTGCCAGTTTTCACAGCTGTTAGTTGTGTAAAACACTATAGAGCGATAACCAAATTAGCTACAGGCTGTATTTATTTTAGAGTGAACAGGACATTATATTTAACTCCTACTCTGAGAGCCTGACAGCCCTTCTTATGGAATACTTTCCTTCAACAAGTAAAGTCCTGACAACATGTTATGGTGGTGTATGGACAGTTGCTCCTGCCACATTTAAAAGCAAACACAGGCTAATTATTCAGAAAAATAGTACAACAATACTCAAATTCTGAAGCCAGGTGAGTGCAACTGTGAGCTTTTAGGCTAAATGCTAATGTATTTCAGTCATCATCGGCTACACCTAAAAAGTAGTGGAGTAGTTAATTAATCGCAAGAGATATATAAAATATTTTTCACAAAATAATAATGATATTTTTCTTCAAATAGGTCTCCAATACAACCAGTAAAGGGCTAAATACTGTAGGCGGGACCAACCTGGGGGTAGGTGAAATAGCTGTATTCTCGATTGGCTCTGAGAGGCTGTTTACAAATGAGCTATGATTTGATCGGACCAAACCATGAGCAAGCTTGTCTGAGCTGAAGATACTGTTTGACTGCGGTGACATTGCAACTGTTTGCGGGAATAGTGGGAGTCCTGCCTTCTACAGATACGTTAAATTCTGTTTATTTAACACTTACCTGGAAAATGAATATTCAAACAAATCTACATCTGTTCTGGTTCAGTATTTTCACACTGCATGTTTGAGGTTTGGGGCATACAGCTATGTTTCTTTCTGCCTCTTGCTCTGCTGGATGTCTGCTGCTTTAGCGCACCACACAGCACAGTGTTAAGTCCTGCATGACAACAATGACTTGTCATCAACAACCACCCACAGCACCCCAAGCATACAGCATCTGCTGTAAATGCATTGCCACTGCTTTATTACTGTACTGGGCTAAAACCACAGATGATCAATTAGACTACAATAATGCACTGCTGCTTTTGATAGTCGACTAGTTGATTGGTTGACTATTCTATGAAAATCCCAATCTCAGCATGCTACCCTGCTTGCAATAATAATGCTAAAGGCTGTTGTTCAGTTGGTAATGTAACCATATTTACTTTGTTTAGCATGTTAGCATGCTAACATTTGTAAATTAGCGCTTAACACAAAGGCCTGCTGATAAAGATGGACATGTCATTAGTTTTGCAGGTGTGTGGTCATAAACCAAAGAACTACATGAAATGATGATGACAACTGTGCCACGCTAAAAGTCAATGGATCAAAGTCATTAGGATTCATTGTTTGAGAGCAATACATCCAATATTTGAGTTATTTTAGTCTGGACAAAAGTGGTGGACTACCAGACTGACCGACCTAACTTAACTCAGAATTCATGAATAATTTCGCGTTTTTGCTGAGTTGGCCTTTATAGGATAAAATCGTCCAATTCAAAGAAAATTATGTGTTTCACGTTTCCAGCAACACAGAAATTCATCTCTTTTGTCTGCAGTAAGAAGTTAAACTTTAACATTAGCATTATAGCTAACACTGGCACATTTACAGAGATGCTGATCAATGTGAATTCTTCCTTTGAAATAAATGTCTTGGGAGAAAAAAAAATCACAGAAGAAAAAAAGTCAATGTCATTTACCTTCCCAATGGTCTCTGGCAGAAAAAACCACAAGAGTGACTTTTTATCCCCAAATATGTTGCAATAATGTCTTCCCCCATCAAAACAATTGAGAACTCCCATCTGGAGCCAATCAGCGCAACATTTCAACATTTCAACATGTAAAAACTATCCTTCCGCAGAGCATACAAAATTAAATTAATGTAATATTAAGTGTGACTTTCAACTGATATCATGCTGTTTTGACTGTCTAAATCTGTCAACAGCAGCAGGGTGAGTTATGTCGGAGGCCCACAAGATAGAAACCATCTTACATGAAGCAACTCCACTCCCTGATTGGCTCTTACATGCTGGTGTGTAATGAGTAAGTGAGAGAGTGTCTCTGGCTGTTGGGCATGCCAGCAGAGGAGTGCTCAGCAGAAGCCTCTAATCGTTAGCAGGTTATTCATTATGGATGGGAGACGATCAAGAAGAAAGACCTCATTCCTCTCCACAGACCCCAAGGCCAGTAAGAGTAGCAAAGGCGTTGAAAGCAGGGTCATGAAATGTTCCTTCTTCTGTGTGTCTGAAGGCAGTTGTGTGTCATCACATTTTATAAATCTGTAAAATCCAACAGCTACACACAGACATGGAAATTTGGTCAGATGCCTCCAGTTAAACCGCCTCGAGGTGACTCTTGTCTTCTGTTTTCTGACTGAGAGCACAGACAGAACTTGGCATGAAAGGTCAACTTTAATTTCATGACACTCAAGATGAGTAACAGCGGTCTCTGTGAAACATGGGACACAACTCTCTAGCGGTTACATGTGGTGGTGCTAAAGCTGAAGGCCCAGTGTTCAGTCTCACACTGTCTTCATTGATGACGAACATTTGACTGTTTACAGAGGTCAACAGGTCATATATGGATATGGTGGTAGATACAGGGGCGTTATTGAGCACACAGACAGTTCAGAACAGACACAGACGTTTTATTCTACGAGTTCTGACGAGGGAGATCTATCACATTTTAAGGAACACTGGAGCAGCTGGCACCATATCATACCATTGCACACACTCGGAACTTATTAGTCAAGCTATTTTGCTGGCACTTTGTGATGCACTAATATGTGTTTTTGAAGCAATATGTTACTGATATTCATGAAATATTAAGCCCTTGTAAGATTCTTAGGACAAACACAGTTGCTTAACAGTTTTCCATACACGTTCATAGAGTCTTACATTTAATACAGTGCCTACAGTGTCTGAAAAATGAGAGAAAATTTGATCTGAAGTGTGTTAGTAGCCAATACTGACAGTTGCTTTAATTTCAGTGCATTTCTGTTTGCTTCCTGAACAGCGTTAGTAACCAGTAAATACTAGAAAAACCATTTGTTAATGATCTTGGCATTTTAAATGCTATTTGCACAGGGCCTTGAGACTTATGAACATATCCCTAACCTCTCAGTTTCATGTGGCACATTTTCCTGGATAAAGAGCCTCCGTCTTACAAATCTCGAGACTTATCCTTAGAAATGTAGTAGGTTACATTTAGGGGTTTGGGGCAGTAGTCTGTCGGGTGAATTTACATTATATTAGGCCTATTGAAAAATAAACCTATCTAAATCTCACTAAATGCTTGACATGTCTGTCATTGATCTCATTATCTTATCTTAATACCTATATTAAGCAAAATTTTAGTTATTTTGAGCTGGCTCTTCTCCAAAAGGCTCTCCTTGCTGTGTAGAGACATGAGACTTGTAAATGCTGTCAAACTCTCATTTATAGTTTCCACAGCAGCCTCCAGGATTACTGATCCAGAAGAGAAAACCTTGAAACTTGAGACAAAGGGGAAGGAGGGAAGGAAAAATGGCTACCTTATAGGATTTAAAGTTACAGCAGCTTTCATTTTTACAAGCTCTACAACTCTGCACAGAGGTCTCAGATGTCCTGATCCTGACTGGCTGGCTCTGACCTGGACTCACTCCATTAAATCGGCTGTTCTCCGACCAGCTGAGGTAGGTTTCCTCTCTTGGCATCTGTTAGCCTTTTGATGGCAGTCTGCACAATGTGCCTTGGTCTTTACTGCCTCTGCTGACTTTACAGTATTGTATTCCTGCACAGAATTCAATTACTGGCTCTGACTACAATTGCAATGTTGGGGTTGTCTGGGGTGACAGGTTGCACCATTTTCTCATGGAACCTTATTGATCTAGATCTGACTAATGTTACATAAGGCCGTTTCAGTGTGTGAAGATAGCAACCCAGGGAGTGTGTTCACAGGGTCACCTCTTACTCAAAAACGTATTATTATTGTTATTTATGCATAAGTATATTTAATAGCAACAACCCTGTGGTGGTTCTCTCCCAACAGTACAAAGATTCTGTTTTTTTCAAACATCAAAGAGCCTTCAATTTGTAGTGTGAAAATGGATTGATTGCATAATCCCTAATGTTATTTAGACGAATGCCCGTGCTGATCCCTCTGTAAGGTTACAAGTTCAACCTCTATGGGCATGTGTTGTGTGTGTGTATGTGTGTGTGTTTGTGAAAAAGATAGATTAGTATTAGTAGCAAAAGGATAAGGACCTGACCTCAGTGTTGTTTTAAGTGACAACCACTCGCCCTTCATTCATCCTGCACACACACACACACACACACACACACACACACACACACACACACTTCTAATCTTAGTTCACTAAAATACTTTCTAATTTTATATGTATCCAGCAGCAACTGTATGACCCATCATCACAAGAGATAGTGAGTCCTGAATTATTCATCTGTGGGTTGAACTGGAAAAAAAAAAAAAAAAAACCACCAATGAATTAAAAACTGACTGCTTGCTAATCCCTGCCTCTCTTAGTTATTGTTACTACACCTGCCAATCTTTCCATTCTGTAGTCACAATGGCGGAAGGTTTACCAATCACAATTCTTGAGTGAAACAGCTCCTTGAGTTCAAACAGAGGTAGACCACCGCACCATATTCTATATAATATATATAATATATAATATTTTGCTAAAAGACTGAGGTTCAAGCTTCATGTTCAGGTTTAGGTCAGCATCTTCAACAGCTGATGATCCATGAAGAACAAATAGAAAGTGCTCTTGTTTTGCACTGCAGAGCTACTAAGTCCTTATATTGATAAGGAAAAATGTTGAAGAAAAAGTGTTACCATGTTCTAACATAACCCTGTTTGGCTGCTTAGCTTACTTTTTAACATTTTCAAACAGAATGCTTCACTTTTAGCGTAACAGGAGTAAAAGCTTATTTTAACAAGAGAAAAATCATTGCCTGGGGTTGCTAATGTTACTTTTAGGGAACTTTTTGAGGGGCCAAATCCTTTCAATGGGCCCCAAGACAAATAATATGAAGACAAATATGGATGCCAAAACAGTAATTCTCTCTATATATTCTAGGTGATGGAGTTATTCCATCTGATATCATCAAGGAAGTCATCTACAGAAATATTTCCTCACCTAACTTCATTGGAATTTGTGAGAAAGCAAACAACAGAATGACACGCTATTTATTTTACCAAATCTTGAATCCAGTTCAAATTCTCTGTTTGGTTTCTGTTCACATTGTTCGCAAGCAAAGCCTGTACAGTGTTTGCCAACTGCTGCTATCAGTTTGTGAGCTGAAGTTCAGAGTGAAGAATGTAAAGGGAGAGAGCAATGTGAGGAAGAAACTCACATTCCTTACATTTCTCACTGGGTAATAATTAATGTGCTTTCACATAACCCGTACAGCACTGATATGGGTGATGTGTAGGGCCCCTAGTTCTCTACAATCCCTAAAGTGTTGTGGGTTATTCAAGAAGGGAAAAAAACAACCTAAACAACAGTGACTATTATCTCAAAGTTTCCATGAGAGCTATGTTGGTAATATTAGACATTTAATGACTGATAATTCCACCACATAATCAGAGCGGGGGAGCCTCACAGTGTTAAATTGAGCTGATAAAGACAAAAGCACGGGAGCTAGCTTCTTATTAAAGTCATTACAGTGAGGACAGAGGAGACTCTCTTTCTCTTCTCTCTCTCTGTGGCTTCTTTGTTTCCTGGAGCAGTTCATGTAGGAGTCAGCGTTCTGTGATTACGGCGATAGAAATCGAGTGGTTCCCACATTGCCCCACACCTGAACCAGTTCCACTTAACTGCTGCGGTGAACATACATGCATCCATCCACACATTCTCGATGTTTAAACAAACAGCCAGCACAAGCACAAACATGGACTGTGGCTGAAAACTAATTGGGCTTTAAAATGAAAATACAGATAGGGATTGACCCAGAGCTTGGCTGCTTTAGCTGTTACTACTTTCCTATTTAGGCAAAGATAAAATGCTTTGCTGATCAAGTCCCAGCAAACTTTTCTTTTTATCTTATCTGCACTGTTACACCAGAAGAGGAGCCAAGCAGGCTGCGTGTCAGGTAGTAAACACTGATGCTGACACACGCTGATGCCAAGTCAGAGAATAAGCACTTTTTCCCCCTGTGGTGTTTATCTGTAAATAAAGGGAGTGTTTGCTCTTCGTTAGAGCTGAGAAGCAGTGGAAAACACTGAAAATCAGCCAGTTAAGCCAACTTGGGTCACTACTTCAGTGACAACAAGAAACAACAGTGAGACAGCAGAATTTCCCTTAGTGTGGCTATGACATGGACCCTCAAGATATACAATCACAAAAAACAAAGTCAGTCCAACAAAATCTTGTTATCCAGCTTGGGTACAACACTAAGCTTTGAATAGTCCTCAGGGGGAATTCCAGGAACACAAATAGACCATCAGACCAGTGATCATCAAAACAAAACAAAACAAAACAAATCAAAAAACACAGAAAAAGAGCGCACATAATGGAAAGAGGGTACGCCGAAGAAATCGAGATGCACAGCTCAGCTGAGCAGATAATCCCATTTATGTCCTTTAAGTACCATGTGGCTCCATTTTGGGACATTCAATAATTAACAGTGAATTAGGGTATTTGTTCTGTGCTGGGAGTGAATGTGGAGGCTGGGGCTGCTGCTCAGTGTGACGTCATTTGCCCAGGAGAAAAGATTTTGTTAAAAAGTTAGCTAATTTCAATTCAGCTCCACAGCAAACAAGCATGCCTGAGTAATTAACAATCAGGCTGCTTTTCTCTTCTCTCTGCAGCTTGAGCTGTTCTTTGACAAGGCAGCCTTCAATCACAGTGAGCTCAGAGCATGTTGTACTTGCCAGCATGTAAATAAGTCAAAATGTCCCAGCAGCAAGCTCAGGAATGTATAAAATATGCACATACAGGTTAGGAAAGTTCTTGCTTTGATCTGAAGCCCAGTATCACACGCAAGACTGTGGAGTTTAGGTACTTAAAGTATAATAACAGGCTGACTGACTTAAGACTTCCCCAAGCAAATTAAAACTTAATTATCTGATGACATGAGGCCAGCAGAGACATCAAGATAGGCAGGAAAATGGGGTAAAAAAGTCACTTATTTACCTGTCTGTTTGTCCACCTTAAACTTCACTTCTCTGCTCCTGATCCCATGTTCACTCTATTTTTCTCTCTGTCTGTCTCATGCTCGCGCTACTGATTATCACGCCACATGACTTCCTGTTTCTCAGTGTGTGATGGCAGTTGGGAGGTGTAGATGGGAGGGAGCTGCCTGGTCCTAACCGCTGACCTGCAGGCCGCGACAGGATCACTTTGCACTGATCTAAATAGACGACTAATCTGACCTTAAGCCGTGCGTGAGGCCGTTTCAATACAGGCAAGCAGCATCACTGGAGATTTACCTGTGTGTTTTATAAAACACACAGGTAGGGAAACTGTGGAAAATCACTAAGTTGACCTCTACTGCAGCCGTACGACAGTCTTAGCTCCTCTGAGAGAGCCTGGGACTTTCCTGCTCACCCTACACCCTTCCTCTTTTTCCTCCTCTTCCCCGCCTCACCTGCTCATGTCTTTGTGCACTTTGAGCCCTCTCAGGGGCCTGTGTGGTTGGACTTGTTCTCCAAGTTCAAGGAACAAAAGCCCCGCATGTGAACCAGCTTTGAGGCGGTCAGTCCAGGCCCTGCACTGACATATGAGAGCCAGCTTCACCGGACAAAAAACAACAATGCAGTGTGTCTTGTTTGCTCATGGATGATAAGACAATAATAAGGCATCAGACTTAGGGTTAAGAGACGGACAGCAGGAACACAGAGAAAAAAGGATGAGGGTAGGAAAAAATAACAGAGTGCAGATGAGGAACAAATGGGAAATGAGGGTATGTGGGGGTTGTCTCAGCGTGGTCTGTCTTGACAATAGTCTGAGTGTAAGTCTCCCTTCCTGAGGCTGGGTTACTGGACAGGTTCTGCACCGTATCATGTTACATAACTCAAACCAGAGACACTTGCATTTGAGGAGGGAAAAAAGAAAGGACATTGTTCTCTTCTCCTGAACTAGAAGAGAGCGACTCCCTTCTTCTTTCTTTGCCATGTAATGTAGGCAACAGAGCTCAGGCAAATGAAGGAGGTGTCTGGACTTCCTAAAGCTGGCACCAATAGGTGGGCACACAGGAATCTCAGCTAATAAAGGACCTTGCCAACCAGAGATGAACAATGTAGAGATTGGCAAGCTTTTAAAGGCATTCCAGAGCAATACTGTGATGTTTCGGGGTGCCCCTTGGCCTGGTCAGTGCAATTTGAGGAAAATGAGTTGAAAAATAAAAGGAGAGGATAACGCCATCAAAGCTAGGCAGCCCAGTCTAAAACTTGAGCAGGTGCCTCTGTACCCCTGTCATTACCTCTGGGCCCCATAGGCATATCTAGTCTCAGATTCCACAGATTCTCAGTTATAAGTCTTCCAGCTGGCTGATGCAGCAGCTCCAACAAGAAAGCTGTGGGAACTTGGAATAGTGGTGAAGGTGGTGCATGTGTGAGTGGATGTAAAACTGGCAACAGGAGATGGGAGGACAGGATAAAAGGAAAGAAAAGGAATGTGGAGATGTATAGATGGAAATACAAGGCAGAAACAACAGAGAGGAACAAGTCAGGGCCTGCTTACAGATACTGTACCTGTCTGACCGGTCAACTAGACGAGACGACAACCAGGACTAGACTCATTTCCTCTGCCTAAGCTCTTCTGGACAATAACAGTACATAAAACAGCTATGGGAGGCATGCAGGATGTATGGCTC
>JAQQZW010000024.1:7513881-7525327 GCA_029814745.1 Zanclus cornutus | reverse complement strand
GACTTTATGACCCTCCTCTGCAGGGCACCTTATGAGAATTCCATCTGAGCAGGCTGGTAAACAAATAATGCTATGTAATTGAGATTTATAATGCAAATGTGTTAGCCACTATGTAGCCTATAAATTTCTGCTGCGTGCCTGCTTACCACATAAACATGTGTACATGTACACATACAAACAAGTGCACATAAAATAAGGTTTGCATATTTAGAGAATGGGTATATGCTAACCGTGTGTGTGTGTTGTGCAAGCTTTATTCTCATGATGTATACTGACATACATAGTGTACTTTTCAAATTTGCATTCAATCAGTAGAGATTTATGGTGATCCATGGGCTCTGTTGCTGGTCACAGTCTAATCCCGGCTCTGGACCAAGACGCTTTACAGCAGACAGGGTTGTAAATTACCTACTGCAGTGGTGGAGAAGCAGAATCACCCAGAGAGCCTACAAATTCTCAGCTCAGCAGTTCAAGGGTCAGCCCTCAGCCAACTGCAGTTCAGCCCAACCAAGTGAAGCCCACCTTATTTGCTGTTTGAGAAAGTGTGTCAATTCCCAGTTAATTGTTTTGAAAGGCATGTACCCATGAGAATTCAATATTTTAATGTTTTTTTTCAATCCTGAAGGCCCATTAAAGAAAGGTTGACCTTGAAACAGCCACCTCTGGTAACCAGAGAGCTCCTAGAAGTGATGAATCTGCTTGGAAGGAACAATCATATTGAGATGGTTCTATCAAGATGATTCTATTTGTTCTTACCTGGCTTGATACTTAAGGATGGATGAAGAATAAATCAATTTTGGCAGGCTAAATAGTGTAGAGCTGTTGAAGGCCAAAGTGTTTGTCTTAAAACTCGCAAATGCATATCTGATGTTTTGGAGCCGTTGGGTATCAAGTGAACCAAAAGGAGTCAAAGGTCTGGCCAAATACAAGATGTCTAAATGGCAGAAAGTTAAATGTTTTAACAAGCCCGTTTCTACCTATTCTGTAGCAGCCGTGTTATCAGTTTTGCTTTAAGTGCTACAGTAAAATGCCTGACTGACAGGTGCAGCCTGAACATTAAGAATTGATGAGGGCCATTTAATTGGTCCCTGTGGTTACCTCTAAAGTCTGCCATTTTTGGCTTGCCCCCAGCTTGATTTTCTCCTGTCATACCCAGACTCCCTGTCTGCTTCAACGTCACATTAACATTCCCAAGTGCCATTGTGATTGAACTGGCCCCACACAAACATGGAGCATCTTTTCAGCAGATGCAATGAGG
This sequence comes from Zanclus cornutus, assembly GCA_029814745.1. Taxonomy (NCBI): domain Eukaryota; kingdom Metazoa; phylum Chordata; class Actinopteri; order Acanthuriformes; family Zanclidae; genus Zanclus; species Zanclus cornutus. The sequence continues at coordinate 7,524,069 of JAQQZW010000024.1, read as the reverse complement.
AGAGAAGATTTGGCTGTCATCGCTCTGTTTTAAAATTGATCATGATTGATATTGGTAGACCGTGGCAGATTTATATTTAGCCATCAGCAGTAATGGAATCATCACCAGATGGACAAAATCTAATGTACAGCACATTAACAGTAAAGCCAGTTTACCAGGCTGTGCACAGGAAACACCAGCATATTCACTTTTATCAGGGGTCTGGTGAATAAGAAGTCTGATCTGTTTAACTTAAAATTTCTCTCTGTCCTCAGTGGTTTGAAGCCCTCTCATCTATTATCACTTGGACCTTTGGATCATTTTTCACCATTGTATTTGCTGCCACTGTTATCAGTGTTTAAAGTCGTTTAGTTTATTAAATATTTTTTAGGTTAAAACATATTCATCTCCAAGCATCTACAGACTATGGCTTAGAATCGATCATTTCCTATCCCTGCAAAGCCCCATCTTTTATTTTAGCGTCTGCATAAAGTAACAGAATGGTCTCTGAGGTGCTTTGTTTCCCGTATCTCCTTAAACTATGCCATGGATCTCAGTAGCAGTGTTTCTCCCAATAGCAGTTAGAACAATGCAAAATATATACCTCTGCATCCCTGCAACCCCTGTGGCAGTTATGAGGTGTAATGGCAGATTAAAGTTTCCGGTATCTTCTCTTCCTGAAGGTATTTTCAGGTTATGCATGGTTAATTATCTGCAACCATCTACCACATAAACATGGGCACAAAAATGTAATGATTTAGTTTTCTTTTTTCCTTCAACAGATAGATGTTTTACATATCGAAACAGTAGAGCCACATGGTAAAAACGTGCTTTTCCATTCTGCATTCCATCTGTCTCCGTTCTAACAATGCTTGAACATTGGTCAGCCGGTGTTCAGTTTGAGAGAGAGACTGACGTAAAAAAGATATAAAAAAGACTAACCATTGTAACATCAACAGATCTCCATGCTGCTTTCTACTTTTCCCAATTTTCCAGTGTGTTTGTGAAGTGAAATGTGACACACTAAAGTCAGTAGCTCTTTTTGTATTGTGTTTATTTATTTTTAAAGAAGTATAAGCTCAAAGTGCTCAAAATCACCTCACTTAGATCTGACAACAGTGATAGTATAATTTTTCTCATGACAGGAAGTGACTGAAAAACAAAACATAGCAGAAAACATCCCTTTGCTCACCGCCCTGTGGCACTCCCCAACAGTTTGCTGGCAGTGGCACATTAGAATGTTGCCGTGTCAGTAAATATTGGAAATTGGCATTTCCTCTGGGTGATGCGTCCTGAAAGGTCAGTGCTGGGCGGCAGCAGCACAGTGGTTCTGCCTCTGTCTCTCTATAATGGAATTCAACTGAACTGCACGGCATTTCCAATGATGGGACCTGACCTTCCTGATCATAATTTTTATCATGGACATTACCCAACACCTAACACAGAGAAAACATTTGTTAAACATCCAGCTCTGTTATTCATATTGTCTGATTTCCTTTTATTATTTCATGGGCTGTGTGTTGTCAAGGGAAAAAAAGATTTTGCTTTTTTTGACTGAACCCTCTCTAGAGCAACTTCTTAAATGCTAAGGACTGCAAAATAAAGGAAAAGCTACCTACACACTTAAAAGTGAGACCCTCATGAATATGGAATATACTAAAAGTCATGTAAGCTATTGTTACTTGAGAGATTCAATTAGCAAATTAGAATAATGATCCACTACCCTTTGCGAAAACTTTGATGTTTCACCTTTATTTTTTGAGAAGGCACTTAAAGCCATCAGTGAGGAGACTAGAACATCTCCACAAGACTCATTGACATCTCTACAGGTACTGCTGACTCCATTTGAAAGATGATGACTCATCCTAACTATTAGTTTGCCTTGACAGGATATTCAGAGTGTGTTCAGAGTGTGATAAAGTCTCTGGTGCCCCTCTTCCTGCTTTTACCATCTCTCAGTGGTAGCTGAACAAGCAAGGTGAACTATCCCAGTTCCTAACTGGCCACAGAGCCTGTGGGGAAAAAGCAAGAGGCTACATCATCTAGGTTAGGGAATCTAGGCACTTCAAGATTCGATTTGATTATGATTCAGAGGGTCACGATGCAATGATAAAATGATTATCGATGCCTCTCGAATTGATGCATCTTGATGCATCATTTTTTTCTACATTTCTTCTTCCTCACTGACTACTTGCTTCTTTCAAAACCGTTATTTTCAATGATCCATCATTAAAATAAACAACAGATGAATTTACTTCCGTTATCTTTTATTAAACAAAAATGGAAGCGACAAGTGTCAAGTGGAAGATTGCTAACGATTTTTTACCAGCGTTGCAAAGAATAAAAGAAAAGTGTGCCTATTGCTCTAGCAGCATCCATTTAGTGAATTAACACGCACACGTTGCCATGGGGTTTGTGATTTGCAGTAAGGCTAGACCTGGTTTTCAAACTAACTGCTTGGTTGTGGTGTTTGCACAACCTGCAGATATATTAACATATAAGTTGTGCAGATACACCCAGATTATATTCCCCATTATTCTCCATTAACTGTTTGTTATTTGCAGTCTTCATTTTTCACACCAGTAACTATAAAAACAGAGACCTTAGGTTTCTTGGTGAAATGTGAGTCATCTACTTTTACATCCAGTTCCTGGAAATATAAATTTAACACTGTGAGGGTAGTTGTGGAATTACTTTGGTTTTTGAAATGATGGTCAAATTCTTCATAGCACCGAGTTATTGGGCATGCATTAACACACACAGTGCTTCTATTTGCATCACCAAAACAATCCAAGGTGTTCTTGTCTCTTTTCTGTGCAACTTATGTATTCACATGTCACAGTCAGAGCAGCCTTGCAGAGTTTCCTGAGTGCTGAGTGAAGCCAGCAGCTGAGCTGAGTATGAGCACAAGTGATGCTTTCACAGTGCCCTGCTCTCAGCCGTCTGAATACTTCCCCAAGCCCTCATTAGCATGGCTGCTGCATTCAGCCTCATCCTAGGTCTTTGCTATAGCATGTGTGCATCTGTGCGCACACACACACACACACACACACACACACACACACACACACACACACACACACACACACACACACACACACACACACAAACACACACACACACTTACTTACACCCCCTTCCCAACTACAGCTGAATTCTCCCATTTCCCCAGTTGGATTTTGCCCCCTTATTTACTCCTCCATACTGTTCCCCCTCTGGCTCACTCCTCATCCTCGTCTTTTTTCCAACCACTTATTTTTCTCTGGTTCATTTTTTTTTTTTTAACCTTCCTCCCTCTTCCATTTTCTCCAGTCCCTCAGCCATGTATTAACTCCTCTCCTGTATGATGATCATCCCCTCCAGCGCTCTTCTCCCTCATCTCCTCTTGCATACCTTTCTTTAATAGAATGTCAACTCTTACATTTCCCTCCTCTCTGTTTAACCCATCCTTCCATTATAAGGATGGTGGATGGAGAAGAGTTTTGTTGATATTGTCACAGGACATGTATAGAACTCTCAAAAAGGAAAGACATCGCTGTAATGGGTTTAGTTGTATTTGTTTTTGTGACATTTGGTTTGTGTCTTTTCTGTACATGTGGGATTCTTCGAATACAGGGAAAGGGTGTCTCCCTATCTTACTATCCTACCGCACGACATCACTCTGATTTATGCTGTGTATGAATGAGTGCAATTGTGCTGGATGCATGTATCTACATGTGGAGAGTGGGTCTGGGAGTGAATGCAGTATCTTCAGCAAAGCACTCTACACTCTCACCAGGGATACTAACACGCTCAGCAGGATTAGATGCATCAGAAATGTGTCGATTAGTTCAGTTTAATAGTGGCAGTGGATGTGGTTGTGATGTCCACTGTGTCATTTGCTCACTTACAGCAAAACCAAAATATCTCTTCTTTTTGTACAGACACATGCTAACAGTCTTGCATGCTTGCGTTCTTCACTTCTGACCTCACCAGCTCAGACCTGCAGTGTTCCCATCAATTAAAAGGTTGGCTGCTATTCCTCCCTTTCACACTTTCCCTGCACTGTTTTCCCAGAAATTCAGCAGCTGCCAGAGGTCTCTTCCTTCAGACAGCCAAGCAACTGCAAATACTGGTGTTTTTAGCCAGTATTTTCTCTTGGCATACTCACTCACACTGTTATCCCAGTGCTTTTCACAGGTATATTTAGTTGGTAGGTGATGTAAAAAAGCGGCCTGCCTCTGATTATGTGTAATGGAGTCAGTCTTACCATGTCAAGAACACTGCTGACATACCGTTTGTGTGTCAGATTACTCTGCTTCGATCTGTCATATATTGCAACATGTCAGAGCTCCATCAGAGTGTTTATATCTCTCTCTCACTTGATGAGCAGCTAAAAAGAGTACTGTGGCCTAATTACTTTGCTGGCAGGGGGCTTGTTTAGGAGACAAGGAGAGGGATTGGAGATTGTGTTCCAAGGTAAAACCCGAGCCTAATTATGATGAGATGAAATAATTCAAAAAGATTGTCAGTGCTAAATTATATGCATTTGTAGGAAACTTCACATGCTGCCACTTTTAAGTGGGGTTCATGATTATTTATTGGCTGTCATGAAGTTGATGATTTTTTATGGCTTCAATGTATTTTGTTTTTTGATCCTAGCTGACTTAGCAGAATATTTTTAATGCGTTGTTGGAAACAAGAATAACAAGCGTTTCCAACTTGGTGTTGAACTTCTGGTCTCAGTTGTTTTGACACAGATTTTAAACTTCCTCTCATCTATTGCACGTGTCCTCTGAGATGTCATTAAATTTATTGAAACCTATTTGAGTGGTTTTCCAACCCTTAGCAGTTTATTTACACCTTCATACTGAAAGTCATTGTTCAAGTTGTTGGGATGGAGGTTTCTTAAACTTTTTTCTTGCAAGAACCAAGATAAGTGACAGCAGGGTCAATGACTTTGTTTGATTTTGAAAACATTTCTTATTTTTAACAGGGCTGCTGTTTACATAAGTATTTTTGTTTCCAAAAAGACTTCACACAAGATTAATACCTCCACCTAAAAGTAATTGATTGACGGTTGTGTTTGCCTCTGAATAGAACTTGGATTCTATGTGACTTGATCATGCTTAACCCTGTGAAGATGAGCTATCATTCTACCAGGTTGTGGGCGTGCACTTGTCATTTTGGCTCTGAGCACGTCCCTAATGTGGGTGTCTGCGTTACCTGTCACACTGCTACAAACTCATCTTCAACCTGGCAGCAGAGAAGATCTATACAATCAGCATAGTTTAAATGTGGACACTGAGGATTAGTGTCACCACTTCAGCATCTGAACAAACATGAGATAAGGTCAGTCTCCCCTTCTGTTCCAGAGTTATGGCATTGAATAATGGCCAGACAAGATTTTTTGCAGAACATTATGATGTCACAGTTAAGTTGATGTCACCGGCCATGACTGTTTTGCACAGAGGCAAAAAGAAGGTAGGACATTAGCCATGACAAGGACAAATTCTGAATTTTGTGACTTGCCCTCCTGTCACATAAAACTGACCTCTTCTTCGCTTTGACAAAATGAAATTTAAAACTGTACTTTTATGTCAAGATAAATGAAACATCAAAAATGTAGGTTTTCCAATGCATTTGCAAGAAGCAGAATGTCTGCAATATATGGTATAGGAGTATTCTAACCGTGGCTGTTACTATGTACACCAAGACTGCAGCAGCTACTGAGTGGCTACTCTATACAACCCTGACATGGTGCTTAGAAATACAATTCTAAATCTGCAAAATCAGGGAATGCACCATGCTTTCACAACAGCAGTGCACAAATATATGTTCTTAAATATGTTTATAGAAGTTTTAAACTAGAACCTTCCAGCTAATCAGCAGTACTGTTACTGACAAACTCTGGAAAAAATGTTGCTAGTTCTTTCACTCAGAAAACTTGTCATTTTTCCTCTATGCAGTTTTTCTCTTTTGTGTATTCAAATTTTGCAAGGCTTCCAATTAGTCTGCAGTGTTAAAAGAACTTCAGTCGGAAAGAATCAAGGACAAAAGTTTCTTTGTTTAAAAATGGATTTATTTTCAATTTAATATGCAATTCCACTTACATAAAACACAAACAAACACTTTAGAACAGAATTGATTAATTGCTAACTGCTACTGCATTTGACAAGTTTCCAAATTTTCAAGATTTCTGAGAGTGAATGAACTAGCATACAGCAAAAAAAGCATCACACAATTATTGAATTAGCTTAAAAGGCACACCATATTATATATTAAATACTGTATAAACAGGCATTGGTTATATAAGTTTAAACACATTCATCTACAAGTAAAAGCACTCGAGATTTAGATAAGAAACGTGAATTTGGCATTTATGGCTGCCTCTCAGTGTAAACTGGTCAAAACAAAAGGAAACTATGTGATATGTTACAGATTGCTTGTGGAAGTCAAGGTGGTCAAGTTTCAGGCTATTCCGTCAACAGGAATTGAATGACCTATGTGGTTTGTGTTTGTTATCACACGTAATACCAGTGTATTCTTAGATATTATCGTCAAATTCTTGGTAGTTAATGCTTTTTTTTTTTTTTTTTTTTTGGAAACACATCAAAAGGTTGCACCTTGGATAAATCTACACAAGATTACAGGCTGCAAACACTTTTCTTTGTTGGATTAAGTCTGATTTAGGTGAGGTGACTGATTAACTTATTGTAACAGAGTCTAGTTTTAGATAAGCATTACCAAAGCTCTACAATGTATACACATTTGGTAATGCTTGGAGATCACAGTCTCTCCAAAACAAAACTTGCAGTAGTAGTACCTCTATGCCACATGTGAAAAAAAAAAAACTACACAAAAGAGGCGTAACATAAGCATATGAAAATGGTCAAGGGAAATGATTAAGAGAGAATAAGGACATTCAAAACAGTCTGTAACAGCCAACCACTCAAAAAAACAGACTCAGATTTTCATATAATCGGGCCCGTATTAGAGAACTGCTGTGCTGAGGCTCAACATCACACAGAACAAGTACAATATCAAATACAAAATTCAGAATCACTGGGATTCAGAATAACTCAAGTTGAGCACTGTAGGCAAATTATGGTGCTAGTAGTGTGCCAACTGTTAAAAAATTAAGAAAAAAAGCACATCTTAACTCCTTCACTTGTTTTGAAAAAGAGGTAAGTTGGATAATTACTGCTGTTTTAATGATGTTCAAAAAAAATACAGCAGTAAGCATTTGCAGACATACTACAGACAGATATTGGGAATATGCCTAACATACAGGAATAAGGTGGCTAAATATCCACTATCACCTTTAAGGTCCAAACAGCTTTGACAGGCCAATAATTATTATAATTTAATAGTCATTATTGTGCCAAGTACGACTTCAGAGATGTGGAAGACAATTTTTAAGTGTACAATAAATAATACAAAAGTCAAAATTCTGGATAACTTTTGTATCTAGCACAGAGACACTCAGTCCAAAACTGTGTCTCAATACAACAAAATGGTTAGAGTTGTTTAACAGAGGACTGGAATGTCCAAAGCAGCAGTTTATCTCTAATGAGTGGCGACTCTATCAAGAATCAATTAGGCTGGATTCACCGAGCACCACTGTAACTAGCAGCAATATACAGCTAAGTGCTTGAGAGTGAACTGAAAACACTATATATTAAAACTATTTTTTTTTCTTTTCTGAGTGCCACAAATGCTAGGCTCTCACCAGTGTCTTACACTGAGCAACACTATCCTTTCATCATAACATGGTGGGAAATGTAACTCCACACAATAAAGATGTGGACATAAAATCTGACCACACTAATCGGTTTGTTTTGTTTGGCACAGATGTATCTTATAGGTAGTGCAGGACCAGTGTGAGCAGCAAAAAACATTCTTCTTCTCTGAACTACAAAAACAAATGGGACTCAGTCAATAAAGTCAAACCAATGAGAAAGTAGATTTTCTACTAAATCAAAGAAACTTGTCATGGCAAAGATCCATACAAAGTACCACCATTTTGCATAAACCTGAAATTACAACTCGCGAACAGCACTTTCACTCTACCTTTTAATTTAACTGAACATAATGTGAAATGATCCAGCCCTGTTATGCTGACAGTAGCCCTTAGGTGAAATAGCTTAAATCAAGAAACAGCGGTTTTGGCCTCATGCAACCAAACCAACCAAATGCATTTTAGTATTGAATGAGATAATACAGACTATTGTCACAGGGCTATTTTACAGCTTCCACTTCAAGATCAACTAAGTGCAGTGATGTGAAGACAATTTCTAGGTTAAAAATTTACAGTTCAGGAAATTAAATAGTTTATATTTTTTGTCCTGAGTCTTTTGGCACTTTTCACCTAATGTCCATGGAGGCACAAATCTGAACAAGCTTTTTTCCTACACAATCAACAACCAGATCGACAAGTACATGGGTCAAACAAGAGTCTGTCTGAAGTAAGCGCCTCCCAACTGCATGGTTAGTGTTGCATGTGCTGCGATACTGTCCACCCTGCATTATGCATGTCTAAAAATGGATAGTTATACACAAACAATAAATAAATAGGTAAATAAATAGTGACAAGACCAAGACATCCACCTGTGATTAGGCTTAGTCTAAGAAATGACTAAGTCACATACTAGAGAATAACCACTGTTTGACAATAGAGATGGGATTTTACTAAATAGTATCATTGACATTGAAAGCAATCAGGTAACCTAGTACCAAAATCTGAGGTTAACAGACTTGTAAAGCTATTAGTCAGAATTAAGTTACAGCGCAATAGAGCTTTTTAGACAGCTAGCATACCCAGGACACACAGAGTTACAATAAACAAAGGATCAGTAATTGAATTGGCTTTATAACAAAAAAAAAAAAAAAAAAAACACTAATGAAATCTTCAGCATGCACCAATGTAGTGTGCACTTATACCACACGGATGGATTTTATCTACTGTGGCATCAGGGCTTGTTTGCGAAGGGCTTTTATTCTGCAAATTGTGTTTAACAATGAATTGGTAAAATGCTCCTCTCCCTACTTGGCACATACTTAAATAGGTTATATGCTCATTTAGAACAGCTCCTGCATGTCCTGCTAAGTCATTAAAGGTATGTGAATGTTCAAATATTGTTCCTCTCACAAAACAGGCCACCTTCATTGTCTTGGTAACAACCGGTGGTTATTTGATCTGGTAACAGTCTAAGCAGATTAGATGGTTCTATTAAAAAAGGAAGCAGCATAAAGTTCTTGTTTTTTGTTCTTATTTGCCATGTGATATTTTTTTAAACCACACTGCCTTTGCAACCCAAACCAATGAAATATTGCTTTCAAAATCTTTAGTACACTTTCAATTTACAAGGAAAAAAAAAACTGTAAAAACATGCTAATATACATAGTAGCTTCGTTTGTTCATCGCAAGTGGGTGCCCTGAAATTCCAGTAAGATGGCCTACAAACTAAAGCCTACAAAAAAGGCTGAAAATTTAACACCTCAGAGATGTGGCAACAACCATAATAGACACTACTCTTAACAAAGTTATTTCATCTGTAAAATGTTTCATAAAAGTGAATTTGTGTGCCATTGAGTGCTGAGGTGACTGAAACGATATGACCTGTCTGACCTGGTTATGTTTTATGATATTAGTGTATTGGATAACTTAAATACTTTTGGTATATACCAATCGCTAAGTACTAAAAAATATTAATTTGTCAACACACATAGAATATTTAGCAGTATGGTACTATAAAGATCAATCTTTGCCTTTCTGCTTATGCTAAATATTATTACTGTGTAGAATAATCTTTAGGATGGAACAAATTTAACACTGATTAATAGATAGGACTGGCTTTTTGAAATACAAGTTACAGTAAGCCTTGATTTTATGAGTGTGAGTGTGGTTTCTTAAAAATGTGGTTCTTGACCTAAACTGGGCCTCTTCATGGTAAAACCATGAACAAGAAAAGCTGCATGCTTCAATGAAAAATGGCGACACCATTTGTATGTAAATTCTGTTCTAAAAAATGTTCAAGAGTTCTGTATTTTCAGCAAAGTAAGCTGATGCCATCTGGTGTCTGGAGCTTCCCCTACATGGAAGAGACCTCTTGACAGTTGGAGGGTGGAGAGAATAGGCGCTACATTGTAATAAATTTATACTTCATTCAGCAACTGATCACCCAGACTCAACCATTTAAAAAAAAAAAAAAAAAAAAAAAAAAAAAA
>JAQQZW010000024.1:7356838-7367610 GCA_029814745.1 Zanclus cornutus | reverse complement strand
ATACACCAAGTTTCTCTTTTGGGTCTTGAGCTGGAAAAGTTTGGGAACCCCTGTTATAGAGGACTGTAGCTGTTTAACTAGTGCCTCTGGAGGGATACACCTGGAGGTGGATAAACGATGAAAGCATAGATCCAACACACTTCAGGAAGTCCTTTTGCCATTTTAAAGAGTTAATTGTACTGTAGACAGGATGATGTGGAATATGTCCCGCCGAGACCTTTAGCCTGGACTCCACTGGATCTCTGCCATGTAACAGCTGTGGCCCTACAGCGCTGTGTGGCAAAACAGCTTAGATGGTCCTTTTCTGACTTAAAGCATTTTTTTTGCTCAGTCTTCTAATATGTTGATTGTAGTGTAATAGAAAGCAGAAGAAAAAGATAAATGTCTGATTAAAAACAGACTCTCATCTGTGTTTTGAGTGTTAAAGATGCTGTGACAAATGGTGTGATTTCACTGCAGCCATTAAAGCAATGGGAAGTTATGTTCCCATGAAGTTAAGAGAAGTGTCCTGTGATAGCTCTTGTCTAGACTAAAAGAGTTTCCCATCAGGATTCCCCTTTGGGAAGAACAGAGTTGAAGGCCAGACGCAGTACAGTCAAAGAAATACAGAACATAACTCACTAAAATCAAAGACTCATTCCAATTTTGTTACTGTCAGTCTAAGGCCAGTGTTGTGGAGGCAGCTGAAACCAGAGCACAATGTCCCATCTGCATCAAGCAGTTCCCACTGATTGCGAAGCATCTGCTTACCCCAATAAACAGCTATTCATTCACTCTCACAGCAAGGGAAAATGCCTTGGGGTTCTTCTGTTCCACTACCATCTGAAAAAAAACATTGTTGTGAAGAATTTTTTTTCTGTGAAATGCTATTCATAGACCTGTGGTGAGATTTCAGTGTGTTGAGCTCATTTCAATGCATGTGTCTGTCGTCCATATGCTCTTTCATTACACATGGACATTGTTATACATGGTGGTGTTTATCACCTGCACATTCCAGAACTGAAATGCTTTCAAGTTTAGTCATCAGAACACATGATTTGTTAAGTGAAAAAAATGTGAGATGTTGCTTTCAGGCGGACATCAGGAAAAAAGACGGCTGTGTCTTTACACAAATTATGGTTTTGCCAAAAAAGCAACTTCAATTAAGAACATGATAAGTAGAAAAGCTGAATTTTCATATTTTAATTCAGCTAAAATGACAGGTCTGATATTTTATCATCACCTCAAAATCCCATTATAAAACACATTCATATGAACAATACCTGCTGTGGATGAGCATACAGGCAAGGTATCAAAAGGACAGAAGCACAATATTCTTTGCTACAGTTTACAGGATGGTTCACAGTGGTGTTAGTACAGTTTTGTGATTATGTGTGAAGGTAAAAATAATGGGAAAAAAGATGGCATATTACGTTTAGTGATAAGTACTCTACCTAGCAGGATTTCTTTTGTCATAACTCATCTGAACAAGAGAACACATGTAAGCATGATACATAATACATTGATGTGTCAGAGTGAAGAAAATACTTTAAATATAATGCCACAAGACGAGTCACTTCCTATTGTGAATATGGACCGTTTAGAATGAATAATCAATGGGTCATCACTTTGTTGTGTCTGAAGAGATAATGAAAGATTGCACTGCAGTTCAGATGTTTTACTTCCTACTGTGCAATTCACATGTGACCTGTAACAATTGCAGCATTTAATTTAAGTCTTTACACACTTTCTCCTTTTTTTCCTACCACTCCCACATGGCTCATGAGGCAAAATTCGTGTCCCACAGAAAACCCTGGAGGATCTCATTACAGTGTGAGAGAAAAAATAAACATATGCCATTTGAATAGCACTGTTATCTGAAGCATATTATTGTATACTGTGACTGCAAAATCCAAGTTTTGTTCACAAATCTGACTTCCTGACACTCCTGGACTCTCTTGCCCTAACCAGATGATGAAAGCTTCATGTAATTGTCATGAGCAACTGAGGTGTCTACAGTGAACCCACAGCAGCAGATCTCTTGAAGCCATTTACTACAGTATGGTCAAACACATGACCTTCAACCGGTATGATACTCTCTCATGAGCTCATAGAATGACATAAGCTCTTCACCATTTCTCATGTGACAGATGTCAGTGAGGAGGGCTTTATCTGCACACAGACCACAAGAGGAGAGAATACATCTGTAGACAGACAGTTGTGCACCAGGGCTGTTGTGCTGTGTCCTTGCAGTAAATTATATTTAGATAGCAAGGGAGCTAAAAAGGTTGAAAACCTAAACAGCTAAATGCCATCAAAGGATTCAGAAAGGGGAAAAAAATGAGGCAATATGTGGGTATTTATCCATTTTACAAGTTTAGCCTTTTGATTTGAGAAAAAACTCAGGAGATGCCAAATATGTCACTAATGAAGCCAATTAAAACTTTTCATCAAAGCCTCAAAAGAAGCTTTGATAGAGATTGATGAGTTAAACTATGAGTTATATTGTGAGAGTAAATTACAGCACTCGTGTTTGTGACCTATAAAGAGCATGCAATCTATTTTTGCTGTCGATTGAACATTAAGTACATAACAAACAATAAACATATGTCATCCCTATGGAGGTGATCCTTTGGGAGGCCGAGGCTAATTGCCTTTAGAGTTGTACCTCTCTGGGACAGATGTAATAGGCTTGGGAATTTGAGTTTTGTCCCAGAGACAAAGGAAATCTGCCTGTGAAGAGTTCGTAATTGGATATAGAAATGTACCCTCTGTTTCCTACTGGGAATGCCCTAACATATCATCATCCATCAAAAAGTCGTAAAGAGTGGGGTCATCAGGATGTACGTTTGGCTTTTCAGCCTACAGCAATTTCCTGCACCTTTTGTGGCTGTCATTAACATTCATTAAAATCTTTGGATAAGCCATGATGAGAAATACCTAACCATTCCACCCTGCTGTAACCTTGAGAAAAAAGTGAGTCAAATATTATTTTATATTAGAATCATCATAAATAAATGACACAGCTACAGCTACAGCTACACTACACTAGTGGCTAATGATGAGAATAGCAATAAAACACTTCATTTCTGTAGCCCTTTTACGCACAAAATTCAGTTTATCATCAGAGACCAGAGTCTATAATATTCAAAAACAAAAATATAGTCATGCAAATGCTTGATGGCACAGTTCAGTTGCACTCAGACTATAAACACGTATCATAAACTGTGAGTCTATGATGTCACAGTACATAAAAAAAGACCATTGTTGGTATTCATGAACATTTAACTTCCATACTTGAATATAAATATTTTCAGTTTTGGACTTGTTACACTCAGTGTGTGTACAACTACATTTCACAGTCTCTTTAAATGTGCTGTCACATTTTGGCACTCTGGTCATCGCCATTTTTCTCTGTTCTGCAACATAATCTGCAAATTTGTATCTGTTTTTAGAATGGGACAATGTTCAGTTTAGCTTGACTCTTAGCCAGTTATTGAAGAAGGATGATACAGAGAACACAATGCCAATGCTGCTAATGCTAGGACTTTTTATTTTAATGACATAATGCCCATCAAAAGTGAAATATTTGCTTGCTTTGTTTAATGTGGTTTACACTTGTGTAGCTGAATGTTTAAAACTGAATTAATCTAATTATAGTGTTTATAATGATGCTAAAGTGCACCTAAGTGAATCAGTTTTAGTGCCCTGCACTTAAAGATCCAGAGCATTTTCTTGTCCCACAAGGACATTCGTTTTCTCAGCTGGGTTCAACAGATAAAAACTCAGCAGTACACAAAGACCATAAATAGAGTCTCTATAATTACATTCATACATCTCAGCACACAACATTGTCAGCAAGACAGTTTGTTCAATGCTGTAATGGCAGAGGGGACAAAACCCCTGCTGAAGCGTGCTCTCCTCCAATTTAAGATCCTGTATCTTCATCCAGATGGCAGTAATGTGATGATTGAGGGACTCATTAGTGCCATTTGCTATTGTGAGTCTGAGGTATGTAATGGCTCTGTTGTTCATGTCTTGAGAGTTTGGTTGTGGAAAAGGAGGTTATTTTAGGGGCAGTATATGTGATGCTGGTGAGCTTGTTTTGGTTTGACATGGTCAACATGGAGAGGACGCAGGTGGAACAGTACAACAGGATGGGCTAATTATGTTTTTATAAAGCAACAACAGGAGGCAATGGGCAACAGACAGGATGGAGGAGGGTTCAGTCCAGTTTGGGATGAGTTTGATATGCTAAAGATCAGTTTTTTGATTTGTCTAAATTCAGCTGCAGGTAGTTATCAGTGCAGCGTTGTGTGAAGTGAGAAATGGAGTTTGAACAGGCTGTAACAGAGTTATTGACAATGAGTAGATCGAGTATGGCAGTGTCTTCAAAGTATCTGAAGTATGTAGAGATGGGCGAGGGGCTGGTGCAGTCATTTGTGGAGAGAGGATAAAGGAAAGGACTAAGGACACACACTGAGGACGTGCTGCAGCTTCAGAGACAATGCCAATTCACAACATGAAGGATAAAAAAGACAAAATCGACACTGCAGCTTTAGTCCCTCTTAAGTTTCAACACTGCATGTGTTAGGCCCCAGTAGTATAGTGCAGTCAGATGTTTTGACAACATTCACATGCCAGTACACATCAGTGTAGTTAGGTGTGTAAGACAGAAGAAAACAGACTTGAAATAAATGTGAAATATGGTCTGGGTTGCGTTGCTGCTCAAAGCAGGAGTGAGGCGCACGCTGTGTCGGCAACTGAGAGGGATTACTGAAAAACATGGCTCAAATGGATCAGGCAAAGGTGGGGTCTTTCAAACAGCTGTGAGGGGACACAGCTACTTTCATGTTGGTGGTTTCAATTGCCTTATTTATTTTGCTGTAGGAACATGAACACATTTGTCTAAGACTTGGCCCTGTTTCTTGCAATGGTATTATGAAGTTAGCTGCATACCAGTGCCCCCCAACACCTTGAACATTGAGTGAGGTACACAGAGACGTTCTGGGTTTTATTTAAGTGCTTATCACATTGCCAAACAACGGCTTGCTATGTCCAACAATCTCTGTAACTTTCCAATACTGACCATCTGACAATCAGGCCGACTACATGCAGCAATAAGCCAGGTGTGAGAATAGGCAGGGTTTAATCTTGAGCTCCCTATTTTCATACTTTACACAAGTATGTCTGTCACTTTTCAAACAACTAAGTGCAACACTATTTAAGTCTTCAGGTAGAGATTGACTTTAAGTAATGATTTATTAATTATGGGATGGGATGATTCATTGTGTCCTGCCCTCTCAATGCTTCCAGGCTTTTCACTCTGCCTT
This sequence comes from Zanclus cornutus, assembly GCA_029814745.1. Taxonomy (NCBI): domain Eukaryota; kingdom Metazoa; phylum Chordata; class Actinopteri; order Acanthuriformes; family Zanclidae; genus Zanclus; species Zanclus cornutus. Next base: position 7,362,298 of record JAQQZW010000024.1, on the reverse strand, counting down.
ATAGTGTGTCCTGGTCCTGTCTTGTGTGTCTTGATCTTGATTGTGGTATCTTGTTGGCAGCCTAGATGTGACTGCACTCAAAGAGTCCATGAACTCCTCCTGATGCCCAGCCACATGAATCATTGTTCAATGGAAAGCTACTAGTCCACAATTGTTTTTTAGGTAGGGTGGAGGAGGACATGGCTCATCTAAGCCTGCAGCGCCCATCTCATTGTTCTGCCACAACATTTTTAATGTTTGGCAAGAGTTTTGAAATGATTTTGAACAGAAATTCCCCTCTGTTGATGCTGTACCACCACACTACAACCACTTTGTCCTCACCAACTCTGGTTAGTTGCTTCTTAGATTTAAATTGAATTCCTTTGCAGTGGGGTAACTGGTTAGTGCATTTTATGAAAGGTAGTGGACTGAATTTATCTGTAAATATTTTGCATTTTTCATGTCGCTAGGAACAGCATGTGAGCACAGGCACATATCTTGCTACAGCAGCAGTTCAGTGACCAGTCTGAAAGAATAGAGTGTCTGTTGAAGACAGAGTCTCTTGTTTGCAGTCAGACCTACAGCACAGACCCTGAGGCCAGAGAGTCCATCCGTTGCTGAGTGGCCAACTGGTTCCTAGCTTTAGCATAAAGATCCATTGTCATGACAGATGTAGTTAGACACCATGATAAATGTAGTGTTGTTGTTTTCCATTAGGTCTGTCTCTGCCTCCGCTAACCAGATGTTTAATTTTAGTTATTACACAGTTCTACAGATGTCCGCCTATGAGTGAGTGTAAGTATGGACTGTGAGTGGGACTGAATTAAACCCATACATAAAGCCAATATTGGTCTTTCATTAAAATGTAGATTGGATGTGAATGAAGTTATGTCCACTTCTGAAATGAAGAACAGGCCTATGATATATTAGTTAGATGACTTCATTTCTAAGGTTCATAGTCTAAGATGTGCAGTTTTAGACTCAGCATACTCACTCTTGCCATCATTAGATGCTCTTTTTAAGGGTGCAAAAAAAAAAGGACCCTAGAAATAATGATGTTGCTAGATTTAGGTTGGATTTAAAAAACTGAGATGTTTCAGCCTGAATTTGGTCCATCCTTGGTTCTGCATGTATGACATTAATGAATTGCTCTTTTTGAGAAGCTTTTTTTGCGCTTAAAGTAACAGTAACATACAGTAACATAACAGGTTGCCGTCAGTTCAAGTAGCTGTCTTTCCTCTGCTCTTGCTCTATATGTTTGTGGACAATGCAGGGGGAAGCCCTGCCTGCAACACTGAAAGAGAAAGAGGAGAGGAGAAAAAGCAGTGTGACCCTAAATGACAGCAAACACAGTAAAGATTCTAATCTGCTTGCGTTGCACACTTGCCAGCTAATGAGGTAATGGATGCATTTTATTATTTGAGTTTAAGTAGTTATAATTCTTATTTGGATAGAATTGGGTCTTATGGTTTATTTACAGTACATTTATGGACAGTGCATTGAAGTACTGGAACCTTACACAGTTTACTGATTACTCCTGTTTAAGATGCAGCATGAATTTTCCGAGGCAGTCAAGACATTGGCTGTGCTAAAGCCCTTTTTCAATTTCATATATGAGCCTAAAGAAATGTAAGTTTTCCAATAGAACAGCCAGGTTTCTGTAAAAGAGTGAGATAAAATTATGTTACCTGACTGCAGTTCCCAAAGAAACCCAATATTCACTTAGTATAATCTTACAAATTAATAGCGATTCTCCCCCATCTTTCAACCCTTTTAGTATTATTATACATAAAATTCTGTTTGGTTATGTTTGCCTTTTGGTTCAACTTTCAACTTTCAACTTTACTTATTTGTATAGCACCATATTATACCAAAGCAGTTCAAAGTGCTTTGCAGAAAAACAGCAGTAAGGAAAAAGTTCTTACAAACAGGAACATTCACGCATATAGATGTGTAGTAATATGCATAAATATACATGCATACATACATATGTGGTTTGATTTTCTTTTCAACGCCTGCTCTCTTTCTCTTCTGAGCCAGCAAGAATTCATTTTGTTTTGGGACTATTCGGGGGCAGAGCGTTGGCATGAGCTGAGGCAGTCCATTCCAGTGTTAACTGAGTTCACTCACCTTTAACGATTTTGAGACCAGGTTGACAACAGTTTATGGCCATCCCAGTCACAGCAGAAATCCCTAAAGTCGGCTTCTTAGCCTGTCCCGGGGAACCCACTCCGTGGCTGATTACTCTGTAGACTTCTGGACACTTGCAGCTGATGCCCACTGGAATGAGCAGCCCTCCAAGGAGTTTTCATTAAATGGTTAAACGAACAACTAAAAGATGAATTAGAGGTTCGGGATGAACCAGCTGACCTTTCTTCACGTGTCTCTTTAGCTATCAGGTTGGACAATCGACTACGGGAAAGACGCCAGGAGAGGGCAACTCGCCCTTCCGGTTCCTCGTCCCAGACTTAGTCCAGACCAGTCCGCCATTCCCTGGCCGGTGTTGCTGCCCATTCAGCTGGATTGGACCATCCTCCAGCTTGACCTGCGGAAGAGGAACCCATGCAGCTGGGCTGTGCCAAATTAACACCTGAGGAGCATCTCCACAGGATTCGAGCTGGTGAGTGCCTGTACTGTGGTAAGCCAGGTCATTTTGTTTCAGTTTGTCCTGTATGCCCAAAAGGGGGCACTCATTAGTAAAACTGTGGGTACTGATGAACCACAAGCTCTCCACTAAATCACCCCCCTCATTATCTTGTTTGTAAGTTCAAGCCTGTATGTGTGTGGGAAATGTGGTGCTGCCTCTTCTGGCTCTCATTGACTCAGGTGCTGAGGACAATCTCTTGGACAAAGAGTTGGTGATACAGTTGGGATGCTCCTTAAAACCTCTAGAAAGACCAATCCAAGCACTAGCGTTAGACGGAAAGGTCTTTGCTATGGTAACCCACAAAACTTCTCCTGTAACACTAGTTATCTCAGGAAATCATCATGAAACAATCTCCTTTCATTTAATAACTGCACTACAGACGCCACTAGTGTTGGGGCACCCCTGGCTGCAATTACATAACCTGCATATAGATTGGTCCTTGGGTAAAACTGTGGGATGGAGTACTCTTTGTCATTCTCTGTGTCAAAAATCTGCTTTCCCTCCAACAGATAGAGCTCCCGTATTGCCTCCCACTAAATCCAGTCCTCTCAATTTATTCAATGTGCCCTCAGAGTATCACAATCTTAAAGAAGTATTTGGCAAAGATTGAGCCTTATCCTCGCTCTTGCGCTATTGATCTGCTGTTTCCATCCAGTTGCTGGAGACAATCTGTTGCGACCTGAGAGGGAGGCTATGGAGAAAATACATCTCTGAGTCCCTGGCCATCATCCTTGCCACTAGGGGCAGGATTCTTCTTTGTGGACAAGAAAAACAAAAGCCTTAGACCATGTATTGATTTCAGAGGCCTAAACAACATTATTGCAAAGAATATATACCCACTTCCTTTGATCAATTAAGCCTTCAAGCCATTAGAGGGAGCTAAGATTTTCACCAAAGTGGATCTATGTCACGCCTACCATCTGGTTTGGATAAAGGAAGGAGCTCTCATCAATAATGTACTTTGTGAGTGTATATTTAGACAACATTCTCATTTTTTCCCAGTCTGCCAAGGAGCACGTCTCCCATGTTCATCAGGTGCTCACACGGCTACTGGAGAACAAACTGTTTGTGAAAGCAGAGAAGCGTGAGTTTTATGTAGATATTCCTGGGCTACATCATCCAGTATGAAAAAGATCATGGCGGACCCTGAAAAGATCTGAGCGGTGGAGGAGTGGACGGTTCCAAAGACCCAGAGGGAGCTGCAGCGTTTCCTGGGGTTTGCCAACTTCTACAGGCGGTTTATCAGGGGCTACAGTAAGGTTACCTCACCCATCACCAGACTCACTTCCGTAAATGTGATGTTCTGTTGGTTGCCTGAGGCAGACAAAGCCTTTGATAAGTTAAAACAGTTGTTCACTTCTGCACCTGTTCTTGTTCAGCCTGAACCCAGTAGACAGTTCATCCTGGAGATTGATGCTTCTGATTCTGGGGTCGTGGCAATTTTATCACAGTATGTTGGTCCTGATAAACGTTTATATCCTTGTACCTTCTTCTCTCGTCATTTGTCCCTTACAGAACGAAATTATGACGTCGGCAACCAGGAGTTGTTGGCTGTTAAAATGGCGCTGGAGGAATGGAGACACTGGCTGGAGAGGGCGGAGAAACCATTCGTGGTCTGAACTGACCACAAAAATCTGTCCTACATCCAGGCTGCTAAAACACTGAACTCCCATCAGACTAGATGGGCTTTTTTCTTAAGTCTACTTGATTTCACACTGAGTTACTGTCCTGGATCCCGTAACATTAAACCTGACGTCCTCTCTTGCCAATATTCCACCAAGAACTCCAGTGTCACTCTTGATTCTATCCTCCCTCCTGAGCGCGTCATCACCTAGCTCACCTGAGGTATAGAGGAAACGGTCAAAGGAGCTCAACAACAACATGACCTGGTTAACAGACCTGCTAACCATTTGTTTGTCCCAGAGTCTGTCTGCTCCCAGGTGCTGGGCCAGTACATCAAGGTTTGCCTGTCATCCTGTCGCTAACTGCACCGTAGCCTTGCTCAAATGGCACTTCTGGTGGCCTAGTCTGGAAACTTTGTACTTTGCAGCTAGGAACACATCCGCTGCTGTAAGAAGGTCTGGCAGGACACCCACACAGCTCTTGAACACACCCAGGAAACCATTCAGTGATCTGCAAATAAACACAGGAACCCAGCCCCTCCTTATCTACCAGGCCATTCAGTTTGGTCATTTACCAAAGATATACCATTACTCACTGAATCCCGCAAGTTATCTCCTCATTATATCGGTCCATTCCCCATAGAAAAAGTCATAAATCCCCCTGCTGTCAAACTAACGCTCCCTGTTAACATGAAGATTCATCCCACCTTCCAAATCTCTTCACTTAAACCAGTTTCTGCCAACCCTATTATTCAAAAGACATTTACAGACTTTTAATATTGGCAGAAAATATTGCTTATCAACACTTTTAAAAACTATTAATATTTGTATAAGACTTCGCTAAGCAACATCAGTCAAGATCGAACATTTTCATAGATTTATTTATGCAGAAATAGACAATGTTTAGTGGAGAACAAAAGCAAAACTGATTAAAGTAAAACTTTTTCAAACTGAAAAGCAAAAGCTGTGGCCTTAGCCCACTTACACACAAAACTCACTGATAGACCCACAAACAAATTCTACTAAGGGTTATGAGTTCATGTTAATTAGTTTAAGCACCACTGGCACACTAAAGGAAAGTATGTTGTAGATACAGTCGCATGAAGGAGTGTGATGGAACAATAAGATGTAGAAGGATCACACACACGCACGCACGCACACACCCACACACACCCACAACAATCTGGCTGCCAATTCTTTCATATTAAAAGG
>JAQQZW010000024.1:6283837-6294001 GCA_029814745.1 Zanclus cornutus | reverse complement strand
ACAGCAGAAATTTAATGGAAATTCCACTTCAGAAACATTACAGTATTTTCAAAAAGAGCCAAGTGACAAATCTCTCAATATTTAGAGCAGGCAGTTTTCTACATCCGCCTCAGCTCATACAACAGATGCTGGTTATGCAAGGTCAGATAGCCAGGTTAGGTGGACTGACCAGTTGTGTGTCTCAATAAGATTATGAGTCAGCCACAATAATGACCATGAGGCTGTAAATAGCAGTACTTCGACCTAAATGCTGCAGGCAAACCTTCACACAATGACTATGCTGACATACTAATTGTTCGCCACCTTAGTTTAGATTGTCAGCATGCTAAAATTTATTCATTAGCATAAATCCAAAATACAGTTGAGCCTGATGATAATATCATTCAATCCATCTTATAGTTTTATTCCAGCTGGTGAGTAATGTAAAGTAATGGACTGACGGTCCAACAAACAAATATTGCTGTTCCTAGAAAAGGAGAGCGCTAAATTTTGCACAAGTCAGATATAATCCTTTGCTGTTTTTCCCAACTTTCTATGGATGAATAAATTCTGTGTTCTGGGCTTTACTATTTGCATCATAATTAGTGTGCATATGGCTTGTAAACACGGTGTACGGTAAACACATCCAAAAAACTTGAACAGGTACTTGTTTAAAAACACAAACTGGAAGTAAGAAGTAGATAAAAGATCCTAAACTGATTTATCACTGCCTGAGGAAAAACTCTGTTGGATCAAAATGTTGTTCAATCAAAAATTTTTTGGAGTTATTAATACAGTGTGCAGATCTTTTGTCTAATACTTGCTTTATTTGTCTTGCACACATTAGAAATGTAATGTAAAGTTTAGCCCTGTGCCTATGGCAACATTTTGTGTGCACTCTGATGATTTGGAAAAATCAGTTCAGTCTAACACTGGCTTTGCCCTCTACTGGGCTCTGGGAGTATACTCGCCTTCAATAGCACATATGCATTCACCCAACGAAATTTGCACATTCGTAGCCAGCCAGTCAAGAAATGCTTGAGACTTGTGTGCTCTGCACAGAATAAAAGGCAGCATCTGTCATCTGCTATCAAGATTACACTGGCACTGCCTGTTGCAGAAGAAGATGACAACTTGTTTTCAGTCTCTGGGACATCCGCCAGCAAGATAAACTCTGCAGCCCTCCATCCACCGTGACTTTCCAAAAGAGGTGTCCATGGCTACGGAATGAACAGGGCTTTTTCTGTCCCCACCACTTCCACCCAAGCCAGTGATCTATCTCTGTAGAGGCTTTTACGGGCCAACTTGCACAGCACGCCCAACCATTATTTCTCCTTCTCTCCCGCACATTTGGCAGTGTGTGGAAAGGAGCCACTGAAAACGTGAGCTGGTTTGGTGGTGTTACATGACCAGTGGTAAGAAAATTGCTTATGCTGCAGATGCAGGATAAACGCTTGATTATTTAGACAAAATATTTGAGCTAGACGTGCAGCTGGCTGTGGCAGCCAACAAAATAGATCTGCTGAACTTTTTGGTTGCTGCTGTCATTCAGCCAAACAACCGCCATCTCTTCTGATCAAATTGATTTCCTTGGTTACTCTATCCCAGGCCAGATGAGTAATTTGATTCACGATGTTGTGATCCCTGCAGGGGCCTGTGATGTCCCTGGCCACCGAGCCTGTGTAAGGCCGAAATGATCTCCTGGGTGCTTACATTACAGCTGCATGACCAGCCTGGATCGACTCACACCGGGCCCCACACTCCAAGTGCTGGCAAAGCTCAGCATCGGCTAGCATGTGTTTTAGGAAGAAGACACAGGAATGACTGTCTGCGAGAGGGAGCATCCCCATTACGGAGGCTGCTTTTCTTCGGTCAAATACTGACCTGAGGACCGCAGGCCAATCTCATCACATTCATTGTTCAGATTGGTTTGTGTGATGTATTGCTGTTTATGCTATACATAGTGTTTATTGTGTTAATGAAAAAATGCTTTGAAAAACAAAATACTTTAAAAGAGCATCCAAAAGAACAAACAGTTCTTTTTCAACCCCTGCCTTCTGTGTTGCTACAGTAAAAATTTGCCAAGTCCTCTTTACTCAGCAGAGAATGGGGGTGATGTAGCATTGTGCATTCCCAAACTGCAGATATTTTGGCCTCTTCTCCCATGATGGAGGTAAAGGTTTATATTCATGCCACTGTTTGTGATATAGTGATAAGTGCTGTTCTCATTTATAAGCGATATGCGTGATGAAGTCAGAAAACACACATCCCTAGGCAAAGCAACTTTCCCACACTTGCATACATCCCTCTGTGCAGCTTTCACAGTCTGCACTCCCAGCTGAATGCGAGATGCTGTGCAAGTTGCATTTTCTAATTCAGCCCAGGAGAATGTGAGATTGTATTTGTTTCATTCCAAATGGTTTATACCATTTTTCATCACACCAACAGTTTTATGAGGCAAGGTGATGTGGCTGAGCACTGAGTGGGTGGACAGAACACTGAGACTGAGTTATTCTCAGCAGGTATCCAGAGTTCTTTCTCCATTTATGAGCATCAAGGAGTCAAATCTATCTTCCCAGGGGCAGATAAGAGTTTCTTTCCACAGAAATCCAAGACCTTCTACAAAGATTGGTGGTGTTTGTCGTTCCGACTCACAACAGACAGAGGGGGTTTTAATCCATGTACTTCCTTGTTCCCAAGATGATGGCAGGCTTCAAACCCTTTTTGGGACTCCATGCACTGAACCAAGATATTGCCCACGAGGCTTACAAAACATTAAGAGGTTGCTTGAACTGGTGTAGCCAGGCGATTGGTTAACCACCTTTGAACTGAAAGATGCTTACTTTTATGTCGAGGAAGTTATTGCACTTCACCTTTCAAGGGATAGTCTACAAGTACAACAGGCTATGGTTTGGATAGTCCCTGCCCCCCGACACCACCTACACTTTTATCTAGTGTGTCCAGATAATAGGCTGTGTTCCACACAGCCCAGTTGTATTTTCACTTAATTGGCTTATGGCTCACAATTACCTGGAAGAAGAGAAACCTCAAACTTGTAACAGCTGTATGTCAGCCTCTGCTTGAAGGCTAAGAAGCATAGGCATCCACTGGTGACTGTTCTGCCATCACTGCAGGAGGACCTGCAGTATTGAGGGTCCCCACAGTATCTGTTGTCAAAAACACCTCTGAGTCAGATGACCTCCTATGTCTTGATGTTCACAGATGCATCTTTAGGGTGGAAGGGGGAACCTGTCTGGGAGGTTGATATGTGGTGTGTGGGCTTCATTGAAAAACTAACACATAAACCTTCTCGAACTCCAGATGGTGTTTTTAGTCCTCCAACGCTTTAAACCGCTGATACAGGAAAAGGAAAGACAACTGCATCACGGTGGCTTACATCAACCATCAGGGCGAAGTAAGGTCTGCATCTCTGTTGAAGTTGGTGAAGAACTTGTGATTGTGGACCTCAAGGCACCTGTTGTCTATGAGGGTCCTCTATCCTCCGATTGTGGTGAATAGGGACAATAATCTCACATCGAAGGGAGGGCCTCTAAGAGAAGAGTGAAAGGCTGCATCCTGATTAGGTGGTGGAGGAGAATTTTATCCAGTTTGGGAGGGCAGAAGTGGATCTGTTCACCAACCAGTGCAACATTCATTGTCCGTTGTGGTTCTCTTTGACACCGCCAAATGATTTACCCTTGGAGCTGCATATATTTAGAAAAATGCATCATAGCCAGCAACTTTATGCCATCCCTATGCTTTGTCTCTTCCCTCTCTGCTGGTAAAGGTGAGACAGGAATACCTGACAGTAATCCTAGCAGCCCCTGACAGCCAATCAGCGCCATGGTACTCTGAAATAAAGCAAATGTTGGCAGCCCTGGACCATTCCCCAATTTGGGGGGCTTATGTCGCAAGAGATGGGGAGGATAGGCATGATGCCCACACTGAGCTTGACTCTTGAGAGAGACAGGCTGATCGGGCTGGACTGTATGCACAAGTTGAACAGACAAGGCAGAATTCACCATTGCCTGTTTCAAGGTAAAATTATTAGGATTTCAGTATGGGTGTGAGGGAAGAAGTCTAAATTCCCTAGCTTGACCAGTTGGTTCTATTCTGTCTTTTACACAGTATCTTCAAAAATGAAGTTTCTCAAACCACTACAACGATGCATGCAGCAGCCATTTCTTCTTACCATGATGGTTTTGACAACTCTTTATGAGGCAATGCCCAGTGATACCTGCCTCCATTCATCAATGGTAACTTCTGCTGGTGCTCTAGGCTCTGGTGAAGAATCTATTAATCTCTGAAGCCTTCATCTCTCAAGGTGTTGTCATTCAGGACAGCTTTGCTGCTTGCACTGACCTCAGCTAAGAGAGAGAGTGAGCTTTACACCTTGTCAGTCCACCCCAGCTGTATGCTGCTTCGTGGGGGCCACAATGTGGCCACTCTCAGGCCAAAACCCCTCCTTTGTTCCTTAGAACATAAGGAGCCATTTAGCTCAAGTACTCTTGATGCTGTTGGATGCTTTCTGTCTCCCACTCTACACAGGGGACAAAATTGCATCTGCCATGCCCAGTACATGCATTGGCATGTTATACGGAATGCCTCAATCAGGTGCATCAAACAGCTCTTTATGTGCTTCATTAAGGTGTGGCTCTTAAGGCTCTGTCCATAAAGTGTGTCACTGGTTGGCTCTGTGAGTGGATCTCTTAAGCTTATAGACAGGCAGGAAGGTGGTACGTACACACACTAAACGTAGCATGACAGTGTTGACGGCCCTGTTCAGTTTGATGAAGGTAAGGATATATGCCTGTGGGCATTGTGGTAACTGCCATTTCTGTTCATATGGTATATTCTCTTGGAGACTGGCTACTTTGCATGGTCTGTGCTTGCTGGAAAGACGCAGAACTGATGAAAAGAAAAAAGTAGTAGGCAATGCAGGTGCATTACACCTAACCCCTCCAGGGGTGGGTAGGTTGTCTGTTACATCTTTGACCCCTGCAAGGCTATGCCATAATTACACCCACCTCTATGTAAATGTCACCGAGTGGGATTAGGCCCCATACTTCTCAGCTGCAGCGGCTTTGATTTTAAAGAAGTAGGAGGGCTGCTGCAACTAACCTTTAGCCGGTCAGGATCAGTGGGGCTAGTCTGATGACATGTCACAGCAGAGCGTACATTAATTGAGGTCTAGTGCACACCTTATACTGGACCATGGAGTCCAGTAGAGAGCAGAGCCTGTGAGAGACAGAACAAAGGTTAATATTGTAACCCTAATTCTATAAGCACAGGCAAAGCCATCTAACTAACGATGTACGCTGCTGCTCCTGAACCACTCTCTAAAAGGTGTTGTTGGATGGTAGGTATAGCAGGTTCGGTACCTTCTATTATATGCCTGACACACATAATTGGTAGGCACATCAGCTTTGCCGGCTACATATATAAAGATTTCTGTTGGCAAATGATTGCATGTTTTTAGGGTAGAGTACACCCACAGAGCCCAGTAGGGGGCTCCACCTGTGCTTAGCCTTCTTATAGAACTAGGGTTACATTATAATAACCTTTTTCTGGCCAGCTGCAGGCAGCTTTAAATTGTGTAAGTATGTTTTAAAGGTTGTTAAATTGGTGTGATAACACCCTTACATTTCTGCACTAATGGGAACACTCCTGCTCATTTAAACAGCATAATTTTCAAGTGGCTGAATGATGACACTAAGTGCCTGTGTTTGCCATTTGGCCACCTGCTATACAAAAAATAACTCATGAAATTATATCCCACCACAATTGCAAGAAATTACAAGCACATTCTTTATGATATACCTCGCTACACATTCAAACAATGCAAATGTCATTTACAATAGCTAACTCAATATGTTCGAGGCCACAAAACACTGCATATAAAGTTTCTTGACAAGCATGTCTCCACTTTTTATATCACTATAATATCACTTGCTTTCAAATCACACCATTCCAAATAATGCTGAAAAAAACAACATAAAATAAAAAAGACATCATGTCTGGTAGTTGTAGTGCCATATATTTTTTTCATTAAGATTTTCTAACAAGAAATAGTTTTTTCGAACCCGCTAAACTCTGAATAGTACAGATTTTATGGCAATGAAAGCATGCATCTGAAATATACATCTCTTTTATTCTGATTCTGATTCTTGGACCCTAACAAAAGCATGTCTTCCATTGTTTGTAAAGAGGGAACTGGCAAAGTACAATATAAGCAAATGTGATTGAAGGACAGAGGAGAAGAAACTGATGGCTAGACTTTAATGGACAGTGAAAAAATAGCAAAGTGATTGCTGGGCTGAGACAGGTGGATACTTATACGGAAATGGTGTGAAGGCAGCAGACTGTGGAGGCTCTGCATGTCGTGTCTCTTAAGTAGACAGGAAGATATCAGTCTATACTCTGGGGGGCGGAGCAAGACTGTTAGACCCTTCTTTAAATCTCATCTTTAATCAGTGTTTGGGTGGAGCTGACGTCAACATGTCTTTCTGTTTGGCGACAAGCACATCTGTCACACACACATAAAAACGTACTCAACCAGCTATGTAAAAGGTACACAACTATATGAAAAACATCACAGGTGGCAATGGTCTGTTTTTTTTTTTTTTTAATGGAGTAATATGAGTGTTTGGTTTCATCTCAACATTATAATTCTTATTCCAACCAAGACCTGTGTCCACCCTCACCCAAATCCAGCAATGGATCATTAAACACATCAGCACTTATAGTAACCAGTCACAGCTGTGATTTTTCACATAATCAGTAGTGCATGGTAATGCTTCCAGCCTTGAGGATAGACAAGCTATGCACTCGCTCGCACACACAAACTATAAAGGACAACTTAGCCCAGGTAGTGCAAAGCAATCTTGGCAGTCAGCCTTGGCGTATTCGCAGCCTTTTACTATCAACACAGTGAAACAGAGGGCTAACTCACACAGCATGCTGGCAAGGTAAGTTGTCCTTGGGTAAACCAATGTACAAACTGCATACAGGAAAAGATGATATTCCGCTTCTATATTGTGAGGCCTCACCAGCTGGTTTATGCCTCAGTTAATTTCAAGTTGGCAAAAATACAACTCTAAGTGTCACTCAGGAGGAAGACTGATGGAGAAGGTTTAAAAAAAAAGTTAGAGCAAGAATGACCAAAATCAACAAAAGCTGGAGAAAAAACTCAGACATAAAGCAACAGATGCTGAATATTGTGCTCATTTGTTCAGGGCCTGCTGTGTTAATGGCTATGTAAATCTGCTGGTCTCACAGAGTGGTAGAAACCAGCATTGGCAGGCCTCAACAATGCAGCCTAATTGGAGATAAGCCTGAACAACAAGCCTATAGCATGGCCTCATAAATTACTGCTTCTGCACTACCTAGTCCATTCCTGTTCCCTTTTTCTACAATCCCTCCACTCTTTATCCTCTCTTATACTTTGCTTTTCTCACTCATTTTCACTTTAAAATCTTTTCTCCTTATTCCACTCCGTGGATCTTGGACCATCCTCCACTCCTCCAATTCCCCGCTCCTTCCCCTCCTTCCTACTTGCCCTGGCCTTCCCAGGGTTGTAAAGAGGGCTGTGCAGATTGAACAGTAAATTAAATTAATGTAGGCCATTTCTCAATCATTTTTCATCCCCCTAAAATGATTAAGGCTGACGTAAGAAGTTCATTAAAACAGAAAACATTAGGCTCATTAAAAAGCCATTAAAACTATCGTGGAGAGGTGATTTATGCCGGAGTATGACTGGGGGAGGAAATGATTGGATGGGGGGTGGGGGGTGGGGGTGTCCGAAGAGGAGGAAACGGGAGACTGAGGAGGTTGATGGTGAGGAGTCAGCTTTTTGAAAAAGGAGGCCACAAATAGTAAACTCAAAGGAATTAAGAGAGGAATGAAAGCAAAAAGAACCAGTGGGTGGCCAGCATTAGAGGTTTTTAAGTGCCAGGACATTTTCTTTCCACTGCACCTAAACTGGGGCTCTGCCTGTTTGAAAAAAACAGGTCTCTCTGCCTTTCTAATGCCTTCACACTAAATCAGCAGAGCCCCACACTAGACATCATTAACTGTTCTTAACTCTGCCCATTAGGCTCTGGCATTTACCAAACTAAATGTCATTGTTCCTAATCATCATCTGTAAAGCAAGGCACAATATATGTGCATGGGATTGCATGCAAGTGTAGATGCACACTTGCATACTAATGCTTCAAATTTCACCCCTGTCTAAGTAACAAAACTCTTTCACTTGTCTTGTTCTATATATTCCACCCTTTGTGTATTACATCTGTTCGGAATACTGTGCGTTCAGTGAGATAGCACCTCAAAGCCCATTCTCCTCGTTTGACAAGGCAGAGGGAGAGCTTTCAGCCTACTGTTGCAGGTACAAAGTGGCAGAGAGATCGCTGGAGATGGAGAGGCGGAGGGGAATAGTTTGAAGAAGGTCTTTGAAGCAGCAGGCTGCAGTTCTGTGTCGGATAGATTCGGTTGTGTGCTAACGTAGCAGCTGGTGACTCAGACAACAGAAAGCCAGGTTTCTAGAGCTCAGCTCACCTGGAGAGGCTCTGTAGATTGGATGGTTAGATTCTGCTCACTCCCTGTCTAGCTGGAGGCAAGGTTTCACTGATATGTCTGCTGCTATCAGGCAGACAAGCTGTCTGTGATACTAATGCATCACTACGTATTTAACTTTGCATACATAGCAGAAACAGAGTGATATTTCTACTAATATTTAAGCTTTTGTAGACATTTGACCCAGGGTTTTGGTTAAACATATATGTGTCCGGCTTAACCTCAACACTTTTGGTATGTTTATTATGTTAGTTTCTTCTCCTTGGTTTTAATTCATCATTTAATAATTTTCTTTATATTTTTTCCTCCTCAATGTTTTACTTTCTTCTCTTACTTCTCATTTTACAGAAAAATAGTCGAAGCTAGCTGAACATATCAAGGTAGAAATCCATTGCACATTATTCATTCTGATTCTCTAAAGCATGCTCTGTCAGTTTGCAATTTATTCAAATATTCACTGGTCTCTTTGAATGTGGAAATGCATACATATTGTTACCGTTGGACACATAAAGCATGCAGAGCAGGCTTGAGGGGCTGGTACACTGCAGCTCTTTTGATCCCTGTAGGTATGCTCAACTCTGTTACGAAGAAACCTTGGCATGCAAATGGCAAGTGTGTGCACACACAAACAAACACATACAGCTAAACAAGCCCCTTCTTTCATGCGGATGTTTTTGTGTTTAAAGAGAATTCCAAATCGTGCCATACGCGGGCCAGTTGCTGCTTTTAACCCGAAGGGATCCTGTTGCAGGCTACCTAATTGTGTGTGGAGCTGCCAAATGCTTTTTTCAACGGAATGTGTTTAGCATCTAACCATCCAGCAGACAAAGACACACTTTGATTTATTGGCTAACAGCTGAGCTAGTTAGCAGTCTGCAGACATGGACAGAGTTTGTGTATGCCTGTAAGGCTGGCGATTGTGTGTGACTGGTTAAGCCTCACACAAAGAGAATACCGAAGGTGTAGTTGGCTGGTCGTCACACATCTAAGTTGCATGCTGGCTAAAAGTTCAAATTTACTTCAAAGAGAAGCTAAATACATCCATCCTGTCTCCAAGAAAGTTTGTTTCTGTATTACTAATTTGCAAAAGCAAATGCGTTTCGATGAAAACATGTTGTTACCTGGATTATTTGTTTCATTCACATACTGAATAATGAATAATTGCACACATAATGAAAATAATCTGTTAAGTCACAAAATGTTATATTGAAAGCATCTGAAAAAGGTTCACTGACAATATTTTCTGATATGTTTCTCTACAGTATCTGCTTATAGCACATACAATTTTGTTGCTCTGTTTAGAAACTCACAGAAATTTGGTTAAGGAGAGATGCTGTTTACAAAAGAAGATGGAAGTGCTACATGGCTCTGATGGCTGACTCAGCAAAACAAGATCCACAAAGTCTTGCTTAATATAAAAATGGGACAAACAACCATAGAAATAAACCAAGGCAATCTGTCTTCATGCATAGTAATATCATTAATTTATTTTTCAAACATATAGGTAAAAAAAACAAATCAATGCATATATATACAGTATATAGATAGATAGATACTCTAGAGCCCCTTTCACACATGCACATGTGTGAAGCTAAATGTCCGAATCATTCG
>JAQQZW010000024.1:5435455-5448406 GCA_029814745.1 Zanclus cornutus | reverse complement strand
ATTATAAGGCATATGCCACCCTGTGTTATGTTGAGCCGCGCTGTTAGCTGTTACTGTGACTGTCACATCTATAGAGGGGAAGGGAAGGGGATATTTCCTGTTTAGATGCCACCAATTTCCTCTTCATGCATGGTGCACACACACATAACACACACACATATGCAACTACACACAATTGATAGATTTATTATAGCGTGTCAGGAAAGTGCAGGCTTCACATTTCAGCAAAATGGACCCATTTGGCGGGCGAACAACTGCACCCCCCCCACACACACCTTACTCTTCTCAACCCCACTTCCTCCCACCCCACCCATCCAGCCGCCGTGCCAGCCCACTCAGCCGAATCCGGAACGGCACCAAATACATGTTTCTGTCACAAGCTTCGTGTCAGCTTTTTTGCATGAGCAGGAGAAATGGGGAAAGAACGGGTCATTCTGACAGTTGGAATCACTCTGTGTGGATCTTAAATGTTTTACGGCCTTAATGGGCCGCCAGAAATAGATGCAGTGCTAATGTCCTCTGACTCTAGGAAAAGGGAAAAGAATGTGTCTGTGCTAAGTGTATGTATTCGTGTGCTTGGGAATTTGTGTGAGGGTGTGCGCATGTCCGTTAGTGTCTATGGCTGCTCATGTGTGCGATTCAAATGGGCTTAAGTGAGGGATTCACGCATGCAAATGAAGCCACTTAAATCTGGGTCCTTTTCCCTCTCTATCTCAAAGGACACCCTATTCTCTATTTAGAGCACCACTTTGACATCAGCCCTATGGAAGCAAGACCCTATGGGGCTGTGGTCTTGAGTGGCGCACTATAGACTATAAGGAATCATCCAGATTTGCCTTATATAATCTCTCATCCTCAGAGATATCCACAACAAATCTTCAACAAGCTCCTTGCCTGATGTAGAGACTCAACATAACCCGTCGCCCAGCTTGAGCATTAAGCATTACCTTTTGAAGAAGTGTTCAATATAGTGGGATTCCTGGCATTCGGTGCATCCAGACAGCATTTGCTGCTTTAGAACAGTTAACCATCTCCCAGCATGGTTCCTCTTCTCCAGACAGACTCTGACTTAGAATATTGATCTCTCTGCTAGCTGTATCCTTACCCCTCAGACAATCCATACTAAATGTATTAGCTGTGGAGAGAGCTACAATGTCCTCTGAAGCTAATCATATTTAGCCACAGAGAGATGTATCTTTAAAGAAGCAGCCTATTTTCAGGGCCAGAGTGAATTGTCCAGACCAGAGGATGGTGCTGCCGTGCGCAACTTCAAAAGGTTGGCTTCAGAGACCGGCATTATTAGAAGACCATTCAGGTTCATCTCAAAACATTAAGGCTTAATGTGCATGTGTGGGTTTACACAAACAAACGTACTTATGTTCTTGCATATGCAGGAGTAATTTTGATGCACCTAGTATGATATTTCATGATTTCTCCTCTCTCTCCAAGCGGTCTTTCACACACTCACACACACATGCACACACAAACACACTTTTATGTATCACAGCAGGCAGCATACAGGAGAGCAGCTCTGATTGTTGAGTGGGGCAATCAAAGGCTTTGATGCTAATCAGAGCTCTCTGTCCTGCCAGTTTGGGATGATGGTAAAAATATACAATAAAGAAAAGGTTTTATAGCAGATGCCCAGTGCCTGGCTGATGTGATTGCTCTCTACCTCATTCAGTGGGTAGCAGGGGATAGAAATCAGCCTTGAGCTGGGGGATAGGGCTGTATACTGGCTTGTGTGAGCTCCTAATGCAGTGCCACATGTAATGAGCTTTGGATTTGGGCCCCCATCATGCATAGAGTTTTCCACCTAATCTGCTAAATACTTTGTGAACCATTCATTACATTTGTTTGGGTTGATTTCCACGCTGCTACTTTTGTACAGATGACAGTCGTACTTTGTTTGGCTAGATCGACTGCAAACCGCTCTGATAACACCTGTGCCGCTTGATGTAGTGAGCATATTCCTGGCACTCATCTCCTCTCTTGGTAGGGGGGCCGCCGGTGAAGTGTGTTTTTCTAACTGTTGACTTCTCGAAATGTGCTCTGAGCGCTTCTGTGTTCATCTCCGCCTGTCTTAGCTTGCCAGAACCTTGTTGGACATATGTGCTTTTGCTTTTTGATTTTATGTGCCTGTCTGTGTTTGTGTGTGTATGTGTTTGTGTGTGAATGAGGGAGAAAGAAAGGAGAGTTTTTGACAGTCTGTTTCCATTGTGTGTTTTGGCTGTGCGCATGTGCGTCTGAGTGTCCATGTGTGTATGTTACCTCTACTTGTTTGTTGACAGGCTGTTGTTCGGCCTTCTGACAGACAGTTCCATTAAATCATGCTGCTGTGGTAACCCGCAGTGACAGGACGCCATTGCCTCCCTGGGATTCCTCCATCAGGGTCTCTCATGCGCTTAACGAGGAAGTAAACATGCTAAATTGTCTGTTAGAGATGAAGTGAAGAGACTATCTCAATGCAGCATGTCACGTGTGATGTCCACACATCTTGGTTTCCTTTACTTGAAGCAGTATGCATAACACAGTGAGCATACACGGCTAAGAGCCATCTTTGCTCCTTAAATAGAAAGCATAGCGTGCCTTAGCATTATGAGAATACACAACATTAATATTAATGTTGTAAGCTGCCAACAAAAAGAGAATAGACTCAGATATGTGGGCTATGCATAATGATTTTGATGATTTGCAAACACATTTTAAAAGACTTAATTGCTGTTGGAATTATCTGAAACTGCCAAATCCTCAAAAATGGTGAGGTAAAAAGTAGGAAATTTTTTGACCTCCATTGGTCAGGTTTTGGTACGGTTGTTGCACCTTTCTTGGACCACGTCTCTTCTAACTGGGATGTCCTATGCAAGAGTGGCAGTCTCTATCACAGAGGTCACATCTGTGTATGGTCTGTCTGCATTGTAGGGCTCTTTTCTGCCTGCCCTCTTTTCTGTTGCAGCATCCATCATTTTCATCACTATCTGGAGGTGCTGGTGCAGGGTGCTCCTCCACCTCATGTGGCCAGATGCAAGAGCCCATCAGGACTTGGTGTCGATGTCAAGGGCCTTTGTGTTTTCCTGAAGGCATCTTTATAGCGCAGCTGGGTATAACATGTTGTTCTCCCACTGGCTGACAGTTCTCCGTAGAAAAGGTTTTTGAGGCTCGGGCAATCCTCCATCCAACAGACATGGCCCAGTCAGCGCAGTCTGCACAGTTTGAACAGCTTGTACATGCTGGGGAGGCCGGCGCAGGTCAGAACCTCAGTGATAGTTACTTTGTCTTGCCAGGGTACTCCCAGGATGTGGCAGAAACTTCTCAGAGGGAAGGAGCTAAGTCTTCTCTCCTGCCTGGCATAGGTTGTCCAAGTCTTGCTGTTCTACAGCAGCATGCTGACTACATAGTTGTTGAACACTGCCATTTTGGTTTTAACTGTTAGCTTGGTGTTTTCTCAGACTTGTTTGGTGAGATAGGCGAGTGTTTTTGCTGGCTTTCTAATCTTGTCATCAATTTCTGTGTCAAGAAGAGGAGATTGGACTGGTGGACGAAATTCAGTTCAGAGTTGTCCCTGGTGATGACTGGTGGAGCCTCAGTGCTCTGCTACAAGATGTTTGCTTTCCTCAGGCTGATGGTTAATCTTTGCAAGTCTAGGAAAAATGATCCATCATTGGTTGGAGTTCTTGCTGAGTTTGAGACATAAGTGCTGCGTCAGCAGCAAATAATTTGTCTCTGATGAGTCCCTCCATGGCAGCTAATATGACACAGGCAACATATGAAAGGCTTAATTGTGGTTACAATGGTTAGAAATTGCCAATTAATCAAAGTATGGTGAGGTATAATATGGCAAAATACTATCCAACTTACAATCTGAAATGGTTGGACTCATATGTGCAGCAATATTTTATGCCTTGGACCTTGGCCTCTGAAATAATAATTGGCTGTCTCTTCTCCAGAAACCTGTTTGTGGCAGTCTGATGGTTGAAAATAGTTCTACAGACAGTTATTAACAGTAATGAGTGACAGTGCAGCAGTGCAATTGTTGCAGGAAGGCCATGCAATAATAATTGCAGCTCCTATGATGACTCACCTAATAAAAGAATGCTGCATTTGAAGATGCTGTTTGTTGTTGCAAATCTTCCTGCAGATTGAGTGTGCCTGGGAGCTGCCTGGTGAGAAAACACAGAGTGGATTTTGAAGAGGTGTTGAGTGTAGGGGATGATGGCTCTGCTCGTTCCTTTTAAGGTTATTTTAAGCTGCAGACCTGCAGGGTGTGTGTGGTGTGTGAGTGTGTGGTGTGTGTGTCAGGGTTGTGTTTTAATTAGAGAGACAGCAGTGTGTCCTTGGGCTGCCGCAGAGGGTCAGGAGAACCTGGTAGTCTGGGAAAGCAGTGGCTGGGACAAGTCTGGCAGGCCTGCTAAACACCCATTACCCAGACGTGTAGATGCACTCAAGAGCGCACGCTTACGCCCACACCCGTACACACCCATGCACACACAAAGGCACATACACGTCCTGCTCTTGGCGCCATTCCTTTTGGCCAGCGATACCATGGTAACTGAGCAGCCTGCATCTCCATGTGTTCTATGGCCTTCTCTGGTCTCTGAAAGCAAAATTACCACTGGCACTACTCTGGGGAGATGGAGAGAGGCAAGGGAGTGGTGGGCAGATTGAGAAGGGCAGCAGGAGGTGGAGTGGAAGGAGCAGGGGGAAGTTGAGAGGAAGGTGAGGGGAATTGAAAGAAGAAAAGGTTGATAGGGGAGAGGGAGGAAGCATCTGACATTTATGCTCCTGGCCGACAGAAAATGCCACTTCAGGCTGGCATCTCCCTTTCATTCTCTGTTGCTCCCTCCAGCTTCCCCCTGACCCTTGGCCTGCCTTCCAGATGTTCCATAGATCTCGCTCCATTCTGCTCACCTTCCACCGGACACCTCTCCGCTCATTTCCCTGCATCAACATCTTCATGTTTTCATATGTTTACAGTATGACCTCTGGCTTTCAGTCAGCCATTTCTTCATCTCCTTGTAGTCATTTCCATATCACAGGCCCTCACCTATGCCACATGACACCCATCTTTCGTCAGCTTTCCTCTTTGATTCTTTGCCTCCGAATCCTCTTTAACCTCTCCTCTTTTCCCTCCCATACCTGTATTTGCATCTCTTCCTTTCTCCCTTTCTCTCTTCAGATAATCCCCTTCTCGCCCCCTCCCCACACACCTCTGGTGAGCCTAGCCTGGGTCCTAGCTGATGATGGGACTCATAAAGCCTCCCAGATGAGGCGATAGCTAATGGCTGTTGAATAATGCATGGCAGGCAGGATTTAGAGAGCCCAGTCTATTAGCCTGACCAAATACTCTGGGCTTTTATTAAAGACCAACACTTACAATTACAAACTACATTAAGGCCGGGGTCCTGTCTCAGCTCCCCCTCTCTCGCCAGTCATTGCTGTCTCCATGGTCATAGCTAAGGCAGAATATTATCTTTTGCTTTTTAAGATTTTATAGCCTGGAGCAACTGACCCTTTTAGAAGGGGTCTTTGACAGTCTTTTCTGGTTGTTGTGCCTTTTTTTTACATTACTGTGTCAGAGGTTAGTGGCCTTTTTAGTCACAGTTGAAGATAGAGGAAGAGAGGGGTGAGGCGGAGGGCAGTAGTGCCACATTTTCACTGTTGGTGTTCGGTATGAAAATGGAGGGTTGATGTATGTATGGACCCTTTTTATGTCTCTCCATACTGAGCATATTCGGTTTCAGCAGTTGTGTGTCCTAGCATTAGTGACAGTGTGTGGTTGTGTGTATGTAAGATTGAGATATATTGCACTGTTTATGTGTTGGGTACACACCTGTATTGCACTCTGAGCTCCACTGCTGCAGAGCTGTCATCATCTTCTAGATGGATTTTAATTTTCTCAATGCTTACACTTGCTTCCGCAGATGATGCTCCCTCGCACATAATTCCCCATTATTATACAAAAATGTTAATGGCTGCTAATAGCTATAAGTGTCTGGAAGTGTGTGTCCCGTAATTGGCTTTTGAATAGTCATAAAGTGTTGTTAGCTAATGGCTATCTAAACATCCATCTACCTGGCTATGTTTAAGTGCACACTTAGCTGTGTCTCTGTAATAGAGTATTGACCAAGCTTCTAATTTTGAGACTGCTACTCAAGCTTTCATGTTGCATTTGCATACTACATTTAGACACGTCTGCATATTCTTGACAAGTTTGCAGAGTTAGATATTTTTGTGCCACACAATCTGTTGAGGTGTCTATATTATGAGACCCTAGTCAAGGGATCAGTGGTCAGCAGGCCGCTGCCATCTTGTCAGCCAGAGGGTTCAATGTTTATATACTGACAGATTTTAATCATGTAATTCAGGAAATCTAGTGGAAATCCAGGCCATGTCAGATACAAAGTAGACTCCATAAGGGATGGTAGATTGATGTCAGTCAGTTCAAAACAGAAAGTGTCAACTCAAAACCCTTGATCCGTCTCCATATTCTTAACCACGGTCCCTCGTCTGTCATGTTTCTGGATAGCTAAGTGATTGCATGTCTGATCCGCAAATGATCAGATGAAAAGCGGTCACTTGATTTGTGGGCAAAAACATCAACCTCTTGAGCTAACCCTTGCTCCTTATTTGTTTCTGCATGTGTGTGTCTGTGTCTCATACTCACTGATGTTTATTTAATCTGATCTCCTGGCTGACCCTGCGGGCAGCCAGTGCTCCTTAATAGACTGCACTCTATATATAGTATTCCCTAAATGTCACAGACTTTTAAACATGCACCAACCTCCTTGTTTATCAAAGCATGGACTTACGAAGCTTTTTGTTTTATTATTTAAATACGGTTCTAACAGTTGAATTTCAATATTTCTCTTCTTCTTTTCCTTAAAGTGTGGCAAAATCATCCAATTCAATTGGAAAGCTGATACAACAGTCGAGGTACAGCTACACCCATGCACAACATACACACTAATCAAAAATCAAATATATAATGATTATTAAATAATTAGATACAGACCAAAATACATTTTACTTTCCAGCCCTGTTCAGTTAGTGTGTAACCTGCTTCTCCACTGCTAGCTAATTTTGTTTACAACAGCAAACCGACTTGGAGCAACTCTCTTTCTAAAAAAGTTTCAAAGCTGCCTGAAATATATACATTGCATTTGCAGTCTGTTATATCAACATGTAATCAATATACAAGTAAAGTTACAGATAGCAGCAGTCGATGCAAAGATTGCACCACTAGCATTAGCAGCTAATGCTACTTTCAAAAGTATACTGACTTCAAAATCCCCAGGTTCAATGCAGCAACTGAAGCCTCAAGCATAGCTTTGTATAAAATATCATTTTGACATTTCTGCAAACTGAGGGGAACAACAGCAAGGTAACAGCTTTTAAATGGAAAATCCATCTATGATGGGACTACCTTAGAAATTATGCTGCGTATCACTTCCCATGGTTACTATCCTAGTGGGCAGTGGACATAATTTCTAATTCTATATTTAAAATAAAAATTACGAAAAATTTGTCTTTTTCTAATGACTAAAAAATTAATACTGAATCCTGAATTCGCTTCAAATCAATAATAAATCAAAGCTGGAAAAAATAAGATTAAATTAGTTTCTTTCAAATGTATCATTTTTGTATCAGATACACGTTGAAATGTCTGCAAGGGCGAGATACAGACCCTTACCAAAAAAAGTGTGTTTTCTGCCTCAATTGAATGTCTAAGTACAAGAGGGTCACTTAATGTCTTGTTTTACTCTTCACCTATCAAAGCGGCTAATTGAGTTTAATTAGAGAGTAGAGGGCATTGGCATCCTGGGTAAAGGGAAATCCTGTCTCTAAGTGAGAGAATAAAGACGTAGGCTTTTGGTTGTGAGTGAGTTTGTTGACAAAGGGAGAGGAGGAATGAGCACATGCGGTAGGTATCAAGCAGGTCCTACAGATATACTGATTGCATCTCTACAGCTTTATACTGATATGGATATCAATAAATAACTCAAAAATGTGTGACTGTGTGTGTGTGTGTGTTTCACCGTAGGCATGTGTTGAGACAGC
Organism: Zanclus cornutus; assembly: GCA_029814745.1. Classification (NCBI taxonomy): domain Eukaryota; kingdom Metazoa; phylum Chordata; class Actinopteri; order Acanthuriformes; family Zanclidae; genus Zanclus; species Zanclus cornutus. Next base: position 5,440,348 of record JAQQZW010000024.1, on the reverse strand, counting down.
AGAGGACTACAGTGTCTTATCTTCGTTAACTGTATTCCTCTGTCTCTCTGGAGGCGCGCAGGGAGCAGAGGGCAACTGCAGTCTGATGTGGGGCATCTGTTCCCACATTTGTTAAGCCTCTCCTGTTATGTGTGTATGTGTAAGTGCGTGTGTGTGTGTGTGTGTGTGTGCGTGCGTGTGTGCATGCGTGTGTGTGTGCGATTTTAAAAGAGACAAAAAGAGAGACAGACGGAGAGCACTGGAAGAGTGTGAGAGCGTATGCATGCGTGTGCGTTGTGATCGGTGTGATAGGTGCGGTCGGTGGAGTGGAACGGCAAGGTGTTGTTGCAATAGAGGGCAAGTGCCGACTTGTCATTGGTCTGTGTTAATGCTGACCCGGGGGCGGTGGCTGCACTCACCTCATTGACCGCAAGATGGCCGCCAGTCGAGTCTGCAGGTGGTGCTGAAGATGCCTCTCTTTCTTCTTATTCTCTCCCTCTCTCTTCTGCGCACTCTTTGTATGTCTATCTCCTTCTACCATCTATTATATGTTCCAATTGGAATACCAAGCAGCCCCTCATCCTTTCTGCTATTCCCCCCGTCGTCCTGTATTCACACAGACCTGTCCTCTTGTGCACAGTGCATATATATGTACGCCTCTTACTGAAAGCTTCGCTTTCCATACTATAATCTCAATGGGAACATTACATGCATAATCTACTCTATAATAAGACTCCAGTTGGCCCCTGATGCCTGGTTAAGATAGGAAGGGAGATGTGTTAATTAGACTCATTTACAGCAATAGCTAGTAAAGAGCAGGACCCCTTCACAGACGACCTGTTTCTCCTTGAGAAGAGCCACAGAGTTACTGCTCAAAGTTTCACATGGAAAACCACTTGGGATCTGGAGGTGAGCTGAGATAGTATCAGTGGACTTCTTTCAGTCAAGAGCAGCAGTGGTAGATGTAATGGGAATAGGAATTATTGACTGGAGCAGTGTGGTATGGAAATAGTGTCTCTTGTGTGCCATCATTGAGACGGAAAGCTTATAGTACCCTGATTTATGACTGCTGTGGAAAATTGAGTGCTTCATAAAGATTTGCTGCTGGCTGAGATGGAGTAATCAGTGAAGTGATCTGACTTTGGTGGATTACAGTTCCAACGAGTTGTAAAGTCAGTTACAATGCCCTGACTTTGTCTGTCGGACAATGCATGTGGAAGGATGTTAGAGTCTAACTATGGCCATCTGTCAAGGTAATATGGATTAGAAATGATTGGGTTTCCAATACTCTACTGGGGAGTTCTGCATGATGAATCATCACTTCATTCCAAATCGACACCAATTAAGAAGGGTTTGTTTATTCCGCTGTGGGACATGCTGTGGATGTTCACTTGGAACAAGCATTTTTTCACCCCCTTTCTCTTTTCACAAGCAACACTGTGGCATTTGCAGGGATTAGTAAAATATGTGTGTGTGTTGTGTGTTTGTGCATTTTTATCTGCGCGTGTATTGTTGTGCACTGCGAGGATCGTATTTGTTTCAGAGCTACGGATTTACATTTTATTTGCACAAACAACACAGACACACACGTGTGCGTTTGTGTGTGTTGTGTGCGCGCATGTTGGCATCTGTGTGTCCACAGTCATGTCACTCAGTGTTTACTGTGTAGCCCTGCTCTGTTTGCGCCAATAGCTTCATGTCTGTAAGGCATGCTATATGAAAAGTGAGGTTGTGGAGCCCAGTGCCGGAGCCAGTGAATTCATTTGCATTCATTTCACTGCCTGTCTCTCCTCAGAGCCCATTCTAATTACCAGCAGCTCAGGTCTGCTACAACACTGCGTATACTCTCTCCCTCTCTCTCTCTCAGTGAAAAAATGGGCTGCTGGTGGTGCATTCTTGTAGCTTTGATACTACTCTCTCTTTAGCCTGCCAGGAATCTCGTCATGTTGGTTTGTTTGCTGTCAAACCCAGGCACTTTCTCCTGTTTTAGTGTCGGAGTCAGAGGAAATATAGTGTATGCATGTGTGTGCACGCGAAACTCCTCCATACTCTGTGTGTGCTTGTTGTTATTGTTTGGGGATGGAGGGAGATGCAGTGTGTGTTCATATATAGAAGTGAGAGTGAGGGGAAAGGAGGGTGAGAATCATGAGGCTTGTAAAAGATGAATGTGCACACTAATCACTGTAATGGCCATTGTGGCGTTTCACCTACTGAGTCTCAAACACCTTGTCACGCCTTCTTCCTGGTGATGCAAATTTCTGCAAAGGCTATCTACTCATATGACATCGCGGTACAACTGAGCATGCTCCAAAGCTTCAGACACTCATGTGCATACTTATACATGCATCTATGCACACACATGGATGTATGACATGCACCATTGCGCACACACACACACACACACACACACACACACACACACACACACACACACACACACACACACTCTATGGCAGGTGGCAATCACCGGGCACCCTGCAGCAATGACAAGGTCAGGAAGGATCAGGAAACTGCTGTGCTCTCAGGAGAGACGAGCTGAGCTCAGCTAGCTGCTATTCCACTATAAGCTACATCCTGGCAAGCCTGCACTGGCCTCCACAGCAAAGCAGCCAAAATTCATTAACATCAAAAAAAGTTTGGTCGGGTAGTCTGCGAAACATTGGCTGATTAATTACAAGTTTTAAACAGATCATTTAAATAGTGCAAGATCGAAGGAGGGTGTTCTTCTGGAAATGCAATTTGAGCGCGGGCCCCTGCAGTGAAGAGTTTGAGTGATGGTAAGTCTCTTGCTGTAGAGCTGAGGAGCTAGACTCAGGAGGTTTCACGCCCTCTCCAGGGAAATGCAACTTTCAGAATCACCTGCAGCCTAAACATGATTGTGGAGCTTCTCCCGAGTTGTTTTTGAAGATGGGTTACAAACAAGCAATTACACAAATATGCACATAAATATACACCTTCACAAAGACGCGTGCACGTGTTTACCAATACACACCACCAGCCGCATACACGCTGAGTGAGTCCTCTGGTATGAAAAAGCCAGATGATGCATGGCTGCTAATTATCAGACTCTGTATGAAAATCGACTGGGTTCCATATGAGAGGGAAAAGCTCTTAGAGCATTTGGTTTCTTCATTTGTATTTTCTTGCTTTAATTGGACAACATGATTGTGTCACTTTGTTAAATGGAGATCCCAGCGTTTATCCCTGTGTCTGCAGAGATGAATCAATGACTGTTCTTATTCTAATTGCTGTCTCAGAGCCCACTGTCATTAACGTAATTATCAGCGTTTCTGCCGCCATCACTGCTGTTTTTATAATCATTGTTACCACTGTTATTACAGATGTTATCGTCATTATCTTTGTTATTTTCATCACCGCTGCTGCTGCTATTATCAGTAAGATTATCCTCATCACTGTCATCATCGTCCACATGATCATTAGCAATATTAGTCCCTGTTATCATACTTTGGCTATCGTTATTATCGATATTGCCATCCTTCACACCAACTTCACCAGCAGGCTGCCAATGAAAGGAGTCATATTGGAAGTTATAATGTCTGATGAGATAACGCTTTATCTCTGGAAAGGAACTCTGTTAAGACAAAGACAAATTATTACAGAGAGTCAGATGGTCAGCTAGGGCGGGATCCCATCTCATTACCGCAAAAAAAGAAGAAAAAAAACAGTGAGTTCTAATTTCAGTTGTCTGACCTTTTTATGGGGTTAATTATTTATTTCATCGAAGCACAGCAGTGGAATAAACTTTGTGGCAATTTAATGCAAGTCAATTAAGTAGCGAGATAGATGAAAAGCTATCCTGGGGGAAATTATTAAGCTTTTATTTTTAGAGTGGGGTGGATGATGTGGTTTTTGCTGGGCTTGGTCCAACAATAGTGTTAAATGTTCTCTAAAACGATCACATTCCTCTGTCAGACAGGCAGGTTTGATATTGTTGAGGTCAGGCTCTATGGATTTTATACGGCTTTCCTGTAATAAGTGAAATTAACTCTGCGCTAGAGTGCTGGGCACAATAATGTAGAGAGGGAGGGAAAGAGAAAGGGGGCATGAGCCAAGAGAGCGAAGAAGAGGAGAAAACCTGGCTAAATATTAGGCTTTAATATTTTTGTGGCTCATGTTTTTATGGTTTGCTACACACCAAACTCTGTGGTCTCTTCTAATTAAAGAAGCTATACATTCTCTGTTTAAAGCTTCCAAACTTTAGGGACTGAACAAAAATGGGAGGAAGGGAACTGATTCAAGGTCCTCTGCTGTATTATTAATATATATTAATATTTTAACTGGACCCTCTCCTTTGATGTGTAAAGAAACTGTAACACCCTCACCTAGAAATTCCAAAAAAATGCAGACTATATGAGAAATATTACAAAACGGTGAAAATAAGGCCACACTCCTATTTTGTATAAAGAGCTTCTAAAAAGCTATTAGAGCCACTAAAAGAGGGAACAACAGGCTGCTGATTTTGATGAGAAAAGTAAGGCCCCCAGCCAGAAACTGGATATACACATGGTCTGTTCTCATGCGTCTTGACTGCTGTCCTCTGCATATGGCCAAAGAACACCGTTATTACCAGCAGTGCTCACAAGAGCTTTCATTTTTATGTACATGTTTAATTTTTTTAAACAAGAAACTTTGACATGAAAAGGTTAAAATGCAGTCATAAAGGGAAGATATTAGAATTTCCTTTGCTCTCTCCAAAAAGTCAGACCACCCTCCCTTCAGCCAAAATAAAAAGTACAGAACCTTTCCTTTTTGGAAACCCCTTCCCCTTTAATCATTTTTACACTGTCCATTGTTGACCAAAATTTCAAACTGCCCTATTTTTTCTGAACATTTCTCACTCCAGCTCCTTAAAGTTTCTGTGCCAAATTACTAAAACACCATGTACAGGTAGCG
>JAQQZW010000024.1:5183679-5198635 GCA_029814745.1 Zanclus cornutus | reverse complement strand
CCTTAGTGTGGATATACATCCATCTTTGATCCATTCCTGTCAAATCCTGACAGTTTTTTTTCCCTGTCTCTACCATGCCACAGCAGTGTAATATTCAGGATGTCAGTCTGCCAGAGTTTCTTCTAAACTCTTGGTGAATGGATATTTTTTATTATAATTACTAATATGTGTTTCATAAGCTCCAGTCAGCTGTGCATATAATGTCAAATCTCCATATTATTCGTAGTACTAGACCAATTTAAAAAGGAGTTTAACAGTCAGGGATTTTATATTCAATAGAAAGAATGAAGGTAATCAGCTACATGTTAACAATTTCTTACTTCCATGTTGCCTTACATTAGAAGTCATTAGATAGTGTGCGGTGGACAGTGTGGTCCAGCCCTGACATGCCATGGTGGATCTGATGGTGGTGCATGTGATGCTGGCTGGTGGTGGGACCATCATCCATCATCAAATCATCCTCCTCCTCCTCCGCCCTGTACCCCTCTGCCCCATCCTGAGAAAAGCTATGCTTCATCACCAGGATGCTCCTTCGACCTGCTGGTGTGGTGTGGTGGGAGAGGCGCGGTGACTGCTGGCTCACCATCCCCGGCAGCAGCGGCGGCACAAGAGCTCCCCCGTCTGCTGCAATGGTAGCGTCCCTCATGCTCAGGTTGCTGCGGCTACCGTGGACACTGCCATGCACGCTCCCCTGCTGAGAGCCACAGTGGTGGTCACGGATGCATTTGGAGGAAGAGCGGCGAAGCTTGTGGAACTTCTCAAAGTCCTCGGCCAGGGCTCTTTTGGCAAGGTGAGAAAACGTTGCGGACCCATCGTATCTTTCCATCAATGCAGTGATTGTGGGTTTTGGTTTCTAAATTTCTCCCGTTTTCTCAGGTATTCCTTGTCAGGAAGATCCTGGGTCCAGATGCTGGTCAGTTATATGCAATGAAAGTTCTAAAAAAGGCATCTTTGAAAGGTAAAGCAACTTTCAATCTACAGTAAATATCCAGTATGTTCTGTCCTCAGTGTTGAATTTCTCTCTCTCAGTGTCTCATCCTGTTTTGTTTCTTAAGTCAGGGACAGAGTTCGCACTAAGATGGAAAGAGACATTTTAGTGGAAGTAAATCATCCCTTCATAGTGAAATTGCACTACGGTAAGAGAAACATTCTTATGTAAATAATATGCATACATATAGAGATTACATCCAGTTCAGGTTGACTTAAAGATAAGCTGCTTATGTGCATGTTCATGTTCATCATGACACTGTTAACATTATTTATCAGAATATTTTGAGTGGTTATTACACAGTTTTTGAACTTAAAATTAACCCCAGTTGGTCAAGTTTATTATTAGATCAGTTTCTAACAGACAAGATTCCAATATTACTGATAAAAACATTGATTAAAATCAAAGGATCAAGCTAATGTTTACTTTTATTCATATATATTATTATTATGATTGTGAATGTTGGCAAGCTGTTACTATTCTAAATGAGTCACATAACCCTGTTACCTAAACACCTGAGTGTCTCTGTTGAAATCAGAATATAATTAGCTTGCAGGTAATTGAATTGTTTCCTTGTCTCCCAGCCTTTCAGACAGAAGGGAAACTGTATTTAATACTGGACTTTCTCAGGGGAGGGGATGTATTCACTCGCTTATCCAAAGAGGTAAGCTGACGTCCTGTAGCCTCACATCTCACTTTAGTTTTTGCACCTTTTTCTGTCTGTTATACACAGCATGTCGTTTTTATTCATAAATTTAAAGGTCTTTTTTAACCCCTAGCTTTTGAACATATTTGTGAAAGTCTGAATGACATATGCCACAATGTTCTTTCAAAAACCCAAAGGGATTTTTAAGTTGACAGCTACAAGTGGAACAGGTGCATATTTAGTACACAGAAGTCTTTTATTTTATTCATAAGAGCATAAGTATCGCCAAGTCATTAGTCTTTCCTGTTTTCTGTGGGCGCTTTATTCAAATTATGACTTGAAATCCTCATGGAGACACGATTGCTTTTCTTGGAATCTTTATTCGCTTTTAGATCATCAGTTGCTTGTCAGTTAGAGGCTCAGATCAGCTCTTTTCAAATGCACTCAGGAAACTCAAACAATTTGTGATTGTTCTCTAGACAGACCTTGTGTTGAAAGCATGTCTCAAAACCAAAGCTATGGCTGCTGGCAATGTCAGAACAACAGCTTGCTGGATCATGTAACTTATTTGAAATGTTGATATTGTGACAATAATAATACTCTGTCTTTTCTGTTTGTGGTTACTGAAGCTTAATTTTGAAGTTGTAGTGTTGTTTTTTTTTCTTTGCTGCTGAATTTCTCTCCTCTTCTGAGTTCAGAGAGTAAATTTGTCCAGTTCTTATCAGGTTATGTTTACAGAGGAAGATGTGAAATTCTACCTTGCAGAGCTGGCCCTGGCCCTTGACCATCTGCACAACCTGGGCATAGTTTACAGAGATCTCAAGCCAGAGAAGTATGAAACCTAGACTTCACCTTTTCCTTTGATGCTTCACTCTCAAACTCTACACTTCTTCCATCTCAGATTGGACATGTACATCTGTAACTTGTGTTTGGCTCCTTTTTATAGATATTTGTTCTTACAAGTTCAAAACCCCTGATGGTTTTTTACTTGCACATGTATGGTGCGTAGCTCTGGTCGTCATCACCTGCCATATTTTCAAAACACTGCAGTGCTTTTATCTGTTCTTAACAATAGGTAGTGCTTGTTCAAGAGGCATTACTTGTTATTTCAAAAAGTTGATAAATTCGTCAGATTTCATTACTTTGATTTCATATTAAAAATGTTTCCTCTGTGATTTTTGTACGTCGACACTATTTTTGAACCATAAATATTCGTGTCCAGTCCTCTCTCTTTTACTTCCACCTTCTCCATGCTGACTTAAATGAAACAGTGAATGACTGAGATGAGTCTTTGATAACGTGTGCAGCTGTTGGAGACCTAAAAGCAAAATTATTGTCTTATATTATGAAGAGGAAATTGCAATATAAGAGAATTTACATATTACCCATGTACTGTACACATAAAACATAGACGTGGCATAAAACGCTGAAAGGATTTTTTTGTCAGATGTTGTCAAGAGTTATGTAATCTCATATGAAAAAAGCTGACAAGAATATAAAGAAGATTCGTTTTTCATCATTTAAAGTAAAATACATTCAAAGTGATGTCCGAAATGAGCCTGTTTAAATTCACAATATTGAAGTCCAAAGTGTAGCATCATGCGGTTCTCTGTGGGATCAATGTGTGCTCTGTACCCTCAACATGTATGGCAGATCCTTCTCTCTATGTTTCATCAGTCATTTTATCCCCTAACTTCAGTGTCATGTAGATCCCTTCCAACTAACACATTTTCCTCAGCCTGAGTAGTTTTAGAATCTGTGACTGGATGTGTCCAGTGTATTACACTGTAATACTGAGTGTATTTTTGAATGGAGTACTCTGCCTTTGAAAACAGAGGTATGAGATGACTTAAATACTGCCATTGTGGTGTTGTTAACTTGTCGTGAAGAACTGTTCACCTCCACAGAAAAACTGTCCTTGTCTTTCAGCATCTTACTTGATGAAGCTGGACACATAAAGTTAACAGGTATGTTTTTGTCTTTTTGCTAAATGATAGTATTTAGAGTGATTATATAGTCTGATCTAGTTAATAGCCTGCTATTGAATTGTTTTTGTCTGCATCTAATGATTATTTTCACTATCAAGTAATCTATCAGTCTGGATTAATTCATGAGTCATTTGATCCATTAAATGTCAAAAAATGGTGAAAAATGTTGATCACTTTTTTTTTCTCCAAAGTGCAAGGTGACATCCTCAAATGTCTTGTTTTGTCCACAATCCAAAGATTTTCAGTTCACTTTAATAGAGGACTAAAGAAATTAGGAAATACTCTCATTTGAGAAGCTGAAATCAGAAGTTGGACACTATTCTTTAAAAAAAAATGACTGAAAACAATTTATTGATTGTTGAAATAATTTAACGATTTATTTATTGGTTGGCAATTAATCGATTATTTCAATTGTTCAGCTCTATCTGTGTCCTTAGGCTGACTTTCCTCAGCTGCTATTTTTATGTTTCTTTTACCAGCACCTAGAAGAATAAAAGTTCTGTACAGTGTATCTCACCATTTTGCTTTATACTGCTGTCGTGCAGACTTTGGCTTGAGTAAAGAGTCAGTAGATGCTGATAAGAAGGCTTATTCCTTCTGTGGTACGGTGGAGTATATGGCCCCTGAGGTGGTCAACAGGAGAGGACACACACAAAGTGCGGACTGGTGGTCTCTGGGAGTACTAATGGTACATGAGTTCATGCAAACCTACACACACTAGCTCATCTTTTGTACTTTGATATTTATATGAAGTGTTTCGAAAAAAAACTTGTTGATTACATTTTCTCTCTGTCATTGTGTGTTTGCAGTTCGAGATGCTAACAGGGACATTACCATTCCAAGGGAAAGACCGCAATGAGACCATGAACATGATTCTCAAGTGAGTCATTATGTCTGATTTAGACTCAAAGCATGACAGAAGGAAGACAAGTTTTGATGTGTAAGTAATGATCGGCCGTAGCTTTTCTCTTTGTCCATATTCACCTGTGGCTCTCTGCTCTTTCCTGCCCTCCAGAGCGAAGTTGGGAATGCCCCAGTTCCTCAGTTTGGAAGCCCAGAGTTTGTTGAGGATGCTGTTTAAACGTAACCCTGCTAACAGACTAGGTAAGGTGCATAAAAGCAGTTTGCGTGTGATTGTGTGTTTTTGTGTGTAACCTACTGGAATAAAAGAAAATTAGGTGTTTTGATACTCACATTGCGCCACTCGCTTAGCTTGAGCTTGTTAACATTTTGGCATTCACTTTAATCACATGCTGAAAAGCGCTGAGAGAGAAATGTGTGAACGTGTTGATCCTCTGAAAACAATAAAAACCCAACGTGCCAGGTTAACTGAACCTGAGTGATCTGTGTCTTCAGGGGCCGGGTCTGATGGAGTGGAAGAGATCAAACGCCACGCTTTCTTTTCCACCATCGACTGGAATGTGAGCACACATACGCACACACACACACACACACACACACACACACACACACATACACACATGCACAGCCCTCTTATTCCTCACATACACACATATAACTCTCCAGCTTCTGTTGAGGATTCACACCTAACAAACGGTTGGCTTGGTGTCTACTGGCCATCAGTCTTGGCCACGCCAACTATGCTTGTGTGTGTCTGGGCAGAGGGCCAGTTCTCACTGTGTGTGCGCTAATAGCCCTGCGTGAGTGTTTAAGAGCCAGCAGGATGCTATTGGCTGAACCAGGCTGTAGAGGGATGGGAAGGGGGTTAATCCAGGAGGGGTCTTGGCTTCTATTTCACATATGTTCACAAACTCCAAACAGTGGTAGGGTAGGCATGGATCACCAGTAAGGATTTCCTGATTGCCCTGGGCAAATAAAAGGCCATGTTGGGCTAGTAATTTTAGCAAGTAACTTGCTAGATGCCAGATTGGAGAAGTGATAAAAAAAAATTAAACACATTGTTTTTTGGGTTTTTTTGGAGCTAATGATGGAAGTAGTGAAGTAGTGAGCCATCTACCTTTCTTCCCTTCTCTTTGGAGTTGCACATGCACAGTATGGCGGGTAAAGCCGTTTATCAGCTGAAGGGCTAGCAAACATTTTAATTATCCTGGAACAGGAGTTTAATTGGGTGGCGGTAGAGGATGTGTGCCAAACTCCGACTATGTATTGTGCAGTTTGCTGCAAGTTTGTGATTAAGGTGGATAACTCGGGGTCGTTTTTAAGAGGAACGTCAAGTTTCCGAAAATTTTGCTTGAGTGCCTTCACAAGAGCTGACAGCATCTTGCTTGCTGACATGACAGTTTACTTTAATCTTTGTTATTTGATAACAGCCAATACATTAAAACATCTGTAGAGGAGCAGGTAAAACTGATATTAGGCAAGTAGATTCCTGACCACTGCCCCACAACGCAAATGGGGAAAAAAGACATTAGCGTTGAATGTTTGACTTCTGACATGTATGTGTATGTGTTTTCTGCATGTGTGCACCTGTATTTTCTGCAGAAACTATACAGGAGAGAGCTCCAGCCCCCATTCAAGCCTGCAGCAGGTAAACCAGATGACACGTTCTGCTTCGACCCAGAGTTCACTGCTAAAACGCCTAAAGGTAAATCTACACCTACACATGCATGCTTTTCAGCTTCAAAAAACAACAGCCACTCCTGCAGCCATGGAAACTGCAGCCGAGCACTGACTAAAGAAATAACTCCTAAATTTTAGTGGGTGTTTGTATGTCTATTTTATTAATTATCTTTTGTATATTTAGACTCCCCAGGTATCCCTCCCAGTGCAAACGCCCACCAGCTCTTCAAAGGCTTCAGTTTTGTTGCTCCGGCCCCTATGGACGAGAACAAGAGCTCCCCGCTGCTCAGCATACTCCCTATAGTTCAGGTGAACACACATTAGCTCTGCTTTTTCACATGTCCTCTATCACAATTTACACAGGTTAACTTTTACCTTTAAACATCCAAACATGCAGATGACACACGGATACATTTTTATTTACTTTTGTATTTTGTATTAAGCTCAATTAGTGCACCAAACGTAAAGAATGAATCCATCCATCTCCACCAGTGGACTTGTCATTTTGCAACATGATACTAAAGAAGTGTCTGCTACTTAACTGTGGAGTTTTACACTGTTTACACCTTGCAGGCAGAACCCTTGCAAAAGCTTGTCAGCTTTTGCTGAAATTGAGTTTACACTGCAGTGAACACATCTGTTAGACAATTATCACAACATGTTAGCTGACAAATTTCTCTGAATCTTTTTCTAGTTGTGCTTACACATTTTGCTTTATTGACTATACTGGCTGTTAAGGCATTCACAACCGCAGCATTTTAGCAGTCATCAACTTTTCCAAAAACATTGGCGACTGGTAAAATAATAGCTGGAGACATCTTTTTGTGTTTTTTACCCAATAACGATGATCAATTCTCATCATAAAGGTTTTAGATACAACCAGTAAAGAGTTAACTAAACTAACGAGCCACGGTCTGACTGGACCAAGCCCCCAGCAAGCTTCTCTGAGCTGGAGATACTGTTTGACCGCAGTTACAGTGGACTGCATTCTTTAAGGGATAACAGGAGTCTTTTCTTCTCTAAATACCTTAAACTCTGTTTATTTAACATGGCATAACGTAGGAAATGATTGTTCACTGCTTAGTGTTAAAGTCACAGATGTCAACTATGGCTTGTCAACGGTAACTACTCACAGCGCCTTCAGCTGTATATCTGCTTTAGATGCATTGGCATGGCTTTATTACTGCACAGTGCCAAAACCCCAGATGAATTATAACGCTACAACAACGCAATGTGTGAAATACTTGTTTTTAAATTAAACTTGTCAACTATTCTGTGAAAACCTTACTGGCTGTCTGTGTTCAATTTGACAATATTCACAGAATTTACTCCAATCTTCAAGTTAGATTTTTTTGTACAGTGAAGTGAAATTAGGACAAAGATTAATCCACGTGATGGTAGAAACCACAAAAATAAAATCTTGTTTCAAAATGGCCACAATTACACACACACACACATACACTCTCACTGTCCTGCCCACAGTCAGCATTGCTCCGCTGATGCCCATGACTATTACTTTGACAACCTTTTGTGTGAATTGGGAGCCAGTAGTACAGTGATTTGTTAATCGTGGTAAATCTGCTATGACAGTTTAACTGCAGAATATGTAGTAAAATCATTTTCCACTCTGGCATATTTGTGAACAGAGGTGTTAAAACAAGTACTGTGGGAGCACACAACACAGGGACACTTTGAACTGCAACACACTTTTGTTGTCTTGTATGGACCAACAGTGGACTGTAGTTACATTGTGTTGGTTTATGAGTAGCATAATCAAATGTCAAGGCATGGCTTGTGAAGAACACTGAAACACTTTTTCAATTTATTAATTAAATGTTCCAGAATGTACTGTAACAAATCAAATCTTGCTTTTTCCAGATGCACGGGGGCTCAGCCAAGTTCTCTGATCTGTACGAGCTGCAGGAGGACATAGGGGTCGGCTCCTACTCCATTTGTAAACGCTGTGTACACCGAGTCTCTGCCATGGACTATGCTGTGAAGGTAGCAGTTTTTTTTTTTTCCTTTGAATCTGCTATGCATCAGTGCTAACTTTCTGTTGGGCAATGTTTTATGCTCACACAGTTACACCTGAGTTCCCCAGTACAATCACAGTTTTGTTAGCCACTGAACAGCCCCACATGTGCGACTGTGGGATTTAAATTACTTACTTAAGGTCGTGTCAGCATTGGCTAATGAAGGATTGGCGTGCACTTTTCAATGACATCCCCACCAAGATTTCTTCTGCTCTCCCAGAAATAAACTCGTCCCCTTTTAGTCAGAATCCTGCTTAACTAACCTTTGAGCCAAAGATGTACCATATATACAGTGTGTTTAGTGTGTCATGTTCAGTATCAATAGTTGCATTAAGGCTGCGACTGTGTAAAGGCCTTTAATAAACTTTTTTTCTCTCTCTCTTTGTCAGCTCCTCTTGGGTACTCTTTGTATGTTTTTATTAAAATAAAACCTCACATCACTTTTGCTTTATTTTTAAACCAATAAAAAGGATTTAAAATTCCTTTAAAAATTCTCAGGTTTCAAAAGCACAGTGGTTTTAAATTGCTGGGGAACTGAATTACATTATTGTGGTGGGAAGCACAATTTGTATATTTGTGTCTCTGGAATGTGGGTTTCTGAACCAGAGTGTATGAAAAAGCTGAAAACTGAGTTACCATTTTGATTGTGGTTAGTGTTGTCCTAAGACCAGCAGATGGCAGCACAACTTCAGCAACCTAAGCCACGATGCAGCAACTTCATAACACTTTCTAAGCAATGCTTTGCTGTTTCAAAGATCTCAGAGCTTTTTTTTTGCTATTCATTTTACAGTAACTGCTCATGCCTATGTTGCCATGTGTCTCAGATTATAGACAAAATTAAGAGGGACCCCTCCGAAGAGATCGAAATCCTGATGCGATATGGGCAGCATCCCAACATCATCACTCTGAAAGACGTCAGTAACACTTGTGTATGAGCATTTGGCAGCAGTTAAGTTTTTTAGACATTAAGTTGTTAAACACCATACTGACAGGTTGTCTCTCCGTGGCTGTATGTGTGTGCATGCATCAGGTGTATGATGAGGGCAGGTATGTATACCTGGTGACGGAGCTGATGAAGGGAGGGGAGCTGCTGGACAAGATCCTCAGGCAGAAGTTCTTCTCCGAGAGAGAGGCCAGTGCTGTGTTGTACACCATCACCAATACTGTTGACTACCTCCATTGCCAAGGGGTGAGGAAACACTTCTGTACACGTATGAGCACAGGTGAACAGTAGGCATCTTTTCTGATATTTTCTTCCTCTCTGTTCTCCTCCTCCGCAGGTGGTACACCGAGACCTGAAGCCCAGTAACATCCTGTATATGGACGACTCGGGGAATCCTGACTCCATCAGGATTTGTGACTTTGGATTCGCCAAACAGCTTCGGGGAGGCAACGGCCTGCTCCTCACACCCTGTTACACCGCCAACTTTGTGGCACCTGAGGTGAGAGAGGAAGAATGATGGAAGCAAAATGAAAACAAATGCCGAAGGGAATAAAAGCCTTGATACCACAAAGATGCAATTTAGAAGTATGATCAAAGAGCTAGAATGGGAGAGATGTTAAAATGTGGACAGGAGCATGTAAGAAGAGTTTGTTTGATTCTCACTGTCAGTATGATTCCCTAATTGTTTGTCTTTGTTTGCATGGATCCAGGTACTAATGCGGCAAGGTTATGATGCAGCCTGTGATATATGGAGTCTTGGAGTTCTACTGTATACCATGCTGGCAGGGTAAGACTTCACCCAGCAACAGCTGTTGGACAAATTTGGCTTAAATGTGGGTGGGAATGATTAATAATGAACCGTGAAGTGTCTGATTTTTAACAACTTTAATGCCTTGCAAAGATGGAACTCAAAATAGGAGCCATACATCAGTGCTCTTGTCACTTTCTCTGCTTGTGCTGTTGGTGTTATTATGGACATTTAAGTGTGAACAAGCAGAAGTGTCGAACAGTGGATTAAACTTAAATAGTTGCAAATTCACCACCAAGATTTCAGTAGTTGTAATAATGACCACCACCAGTATACAACTGAATATATAAAGTAAAATGCATCTTATATGATTCTTGTTTTCCTAATTGCTGCTTAAACCCCACATCAGGTACACGCCTTTTGCAAATGGGCCAAATGACACACCAGAGGAGATTCTACTGCGGATAGGATCTGGAAAGTTCTCTTTGACAGGAGGCAACTGGGATACTGTATCAGACACCTCAAAGGTACACACACCAACACTTCACAATGGTGGTGTGACTTCAAAGCATGTTATCAAAGTCTAATGCTAATAGTTTTTCTGTTCTTCAGTCTGTAAAGCACATTGTACACCTTTTTTTTAAAACATGAACTGGATGCTATTCTTTTTAATTTAGCTTTAATAGATTTGATCCTGTGTGGATAAATGTTTCATCCTGTTATGCTTCAGAGGTAGTGATAGAAAGATGACTGAACAACAAAAACCGTATCCTTTTCTTATGTATGTTTAAATGGTTGAAAATCATTGTGACTTTATCCATCAACGAAAAATCTGACAGTCGTGTCCATGGCAACACTAAAAATACACTATGTAAGTTTAAGTTCACGCACCTTACTAAAAGGAAACAGAGTTGAACTTCTTTTCTTTCCTGATACTTTTAAGACTGGATGATCCTTTGTGTTCCAGGACCTGCTGTCTCATATGCTCCATGTGGACCCTCACCAGCGATACACAGCAGAGCAGGTTCTAAAGCATTCCTGGATCACCTGCAGAGATACGCTACCGCACTTCCAGCTCACACGCCATGATGCACCACACCTCGTCAAGGTGAGTGTATATCCCCTCATTTGACAAACAGACAATGAAAGAGGAACTATTACGTCCTCCTTGAATTTGTGTAACATGGGGATCAAATGTTTTGAAATTATTTGCTACCATGTAGTTGAAGAAAAGGCTAGTGGTAAAACAAAGTTAAGATGCAAAAACATGGCCTCACACACGTTGACCTTTCTGGGTAATGACACTGTGTTTCTAAACATGAAACCACATCATCTCCCCTGACCAGAAGAGGGTCTGAACTCTTCTTTATGATGTCATGCACTTGCGGTGCCTGTTCCTGTTGACATTTAAAAGTGAGCCTGAGCCTCGGTGATTCATACACTTCAAATCTCATCTATTACTCATACTGGGTCCAGTAGAGCAGATGTGTCCGTCCTTCTATCTTCTCTTGTATCCAGGGCAGATGCTACTTTCACATGAAACTCATCAGGTTGTATTTTTGATACAGGATGTGAGTGCACAGTACATGTGGTGTTCAAGCGATTTAAGTCATGAGAACACTGTTGCTAGGTGACTGTTAACAGAAAAGAATTGTGACTTGTTTATCGGAAAATGCTGAATTATTCAATTTGCATTCCAACAGCAAGCTTAGATAAGATAGGACAACAGAGAACTAACAAAGAAAACGAAATAGGTGCCAACAGTAACACATCCGTGTACATCAGAAACTGTATTCTGGAATCTGTCATGAGGACCATGTCAACATTAGCCTTCTTGAATGCACAGACGGTCACTGTCATAACAGGACAACACCCTGCCTGGCGCAGCCACCCTGCGCAGGAAACTGTGATCTTGCTCCTTCAGATACATCTTAAAGCCTTTTATTATTGGCAGAGATGATGACTCGAGTTTGCGACCCGAGTTCGAGTCACTCTGAAGTCAAAGACTCAGTGACTAGAGATTTGACTTGAGACTTGTCCTCAAAAGGCTTGAGACTCGACTCAGAATCGAGATTTGGGACTTGTGAACAGTATTTATTTTTTGGCCCTTTAACATCAATGTAATGTCTGAAGAGCTGAAAGTCATTTCCTCCCTCATTATCATGCATGACCTTGTGCATCTGGTGCACGCGGCATGGATTTTAATGCAGGACACATACTTATCAACATCACTGATAGACAGGTTGGACTCAACTTACCTACTTAAAAAGATTTTGAGTTTATGATATTTTCTCACAGTTTTGTCTTGCTCCCTCTCCATTTCAGGTTTTGCGTGCTCGTTTTGTGGCATCACATTGATAAAGTATTAACAGCAATTCAGATTTCAGCAGAAGAAAGTGGAATCTCAGATCTCACAGAAAGTTTTAAACTATGGACATTTGTAGTTAGTCAACAAAATGCAGCAATATCCTGGTAAACTTTAAAACACACATGTACTAATACTTACACTGTACAGTGTTTAGCGGCTTGTGCTCAACACATAATGTTAGCACTCATAATTGATAGCTAGCAGGTTAGCAGTTGATGTTTACAGAGTGGGAGAAATCCAACATTATTCTTGATGTCCGGTGTGATGAAGGGGTCACTGGGAAATGTGAGTTTATTAGCTGTGTCATGTAGTTTTAAATGGGGAAATCTACAACTTTCTTTTAAGGGCACAATGACCAGTTCAAAACTGGATATGCCAAACAGGTTGTATGGTTGAAGGGGCATTACGGCCACAATCCTGGGCATCCATGGCACTGGCTGCTTGGTCGTGGTATAATCTGCACTTGTTTAAAGTGTTTACTATTGGTAATGCTACTAATCTGCAAATTTTCAGGTAATGTATGACATGTTTCTGAGTCATCTCTGGATATGTGGGTGGCACAAGATAAACAAATGTGTAATGCAGTGTTGAATAAGATGTTAGCATAATTCACCCAGAGTCTGAAAAGCCTGTCAAGTCGAATGGAGTGTTGCTCTAAAGCTCACATGATATTTGTCCAAAATTAGCAGAGGGATTGTGGTGAAATGGTCAGATTCAGGTCTCTCTGGACACAGTCTTGAGGAAGGAAGACAAAATTCTGTGATGGGCTTGACAGCCAATAATGGGCTATAACACACCAACAAAGTGGCAAAAGCTAGAGTATCTTGTATAGATTTAAGAGTTTAAGTCAAGTTTTCATTTTGTTATTTTCCAGGGAGCCATGGCTGCCACCTATTCAGCACTGAGCCAGAAGACAAGTCAGCCAGTGTTGGAGCCTGTGGCAGCATCCAGTCTAGCCCAGAGACGCAGCATGAAGAAACTCACCTCAACAGACATGTAGACACACACACCGCTCGCCCTCCAGTTATGACCTCATTCTCAGTCGGACTCTCATACGTAAAAATATGCGCGCACACTCACAGACCGAAGTCCTGGTCAGTCCGACCTACTGTCTCCATTTTTAATCTATTTATTTGACACACCCAACATATGCACGCATACACAAACATGTACACTCACACTGGACGAGGTTGCATTGTGAAGAAGTCAGCTGAAGAGGAAGAGGGGAAACTCACATATCTGTTACTGCTGGGGAGACAGACTTGTATTTATTTCCACAGCTTTCATATGCACTCGCCCTCCTCGCCTTTCATTCTTTCTTCCTCGCGTGGGGAAGAAACGCACCAGCTGATGTTCTCCTTCACTGTGATTGGCTGATTCAAAGCTGCTTCGGTAAACTGTGCCCCACCCCCACCCCCCACTGCTCTTCATCTGCACTCTGCCATCCTCCTCCTCCTCGGTTCTCTCTCCTTCCCTGTTTGCTTTTTGCTCTCTTAACTTCTTTTCTTCAGTTGAAGTAATGGGTTACGTATGAGAGTGTTGGCAGGATGATACTGAATGAGGGACACTGTCAGACTGTTTCATCTCTCAAAAACAAAAAGATATGATTCTGCTTGTGGAGAATTAAAAAGACCCTCAGGATCAAGATCATTTGCCAGCACTTTTGGTAACATAAAAGCATGTGTGGACAGAACCTGTATTTCTTTTCCCTTGAAATTCCCCATCTGACTCATGTTGCTGAGTGATGCTAACGTATCAAAAGAGGTAAAATAAGCTGCAGACGGACAAAAAATAATGTCTCGAGTTCAACAGTGAAATAATGTGGTAACAATAACAAAAAATTCTAGTTTGCAAAAAATATATAAATATATAATGAAGATGATGAAGATGAAGAGCATGTGGGGGAGCTTTAGGGATATCTCTGGGGGGGACGGGACGCACCCTGTCGAACCAGAGAGGCTGAATTTTAAAAAAAAAAATTTCCATGGATATCTCTTCAAAAAGACATTGTGGAAATTGTATGATAGTGTATTTATTTCATTTGATTTTTAAGATTCTATTTTTCTTTCAAGTTCTGTATATATTGACATTAAAGATCATTATTGACATGCATCCAGAGCTGCTTTGTTCTATCACAAAAAGCACCACAAACATCTGTCCATTATTCATGAGAAATTTAAAGTTCTGATTTAGGGTCACAACAAGCCAACAGTCCAACTCAAAGAATGTTTTAAATGCACAATATGTGATTTCTGCTGCCAGAGGTCTTTCAATCCGAACAATCAAAACAAAAGACACAGTTTGATGATGTCAAGAAGCAGTGTGGGATCATGGGATTTGTTTACTTGATTGTTAAACAGCCACCAATGCAGATGAAAGTCATTGTGACAGTGTGACAGACCTAGGCAGAAATGTTTGTTTAGTCACGTTTGCTGACCTCTTTCCTCACTCTTTTACTGGTGTTACCCTGGAAGTTAGTGACCGATAACAAAATCAAACACACCGTTACCTTGAACAAAACTACAGATTTCTCTAGTTTGGATATTGGAAACTCTTGGACAATGTAAGCAGACAGCAAAATATATAACAAATTGATTCACTTTTACACATTTGAATGTAGAAATGTTACATATACTTATAAAAGCCAATTATCAATATACCAGCAAGACTAGATAACTTTTGCTCATCAGCCACCATTGTG
>JAQQZW010000024.1:3953648-3963666 GCA_029814745.1 Zanclus cornutus | reverse complement strand
CCCTAGCATATTAGCCAAAATTAATCTATTTCTTCATTGATCTTTCTTCCTTTAAAGTTGAACATTTGTAGTGTGTCTTAAATTGTTTGATTTTAATTTGCTATTTAGGATAAGCTGTTATGTTTCACTTCAGTCTGATCCAAATCCAGTCTCCAGTTCAATCCTTCACTACAGTCCAAACAGTCTCAACAGAGGAATCTCAGCTATGTTTCCAGTGTTCTGCTCTGCCATCCACTTCTGTTAGCTGAAACGCTCACGTCTTAGCACCAGCAGATGCCCAGCAACCCCCAACACAAACTCAAACAGACATGAAATCCCCATCACAAACTGATATCTTGTTATTGCTCTATTTGGGCAGGAGCATGGAAGTCACCGACCTTACTGTGTGAGACAACAGCATCAGCGGTCAGAATCTGATATATCTAAAGATTATAGTAACATATATATGTATGAAATTGTCAATGCAAACTCCCAGTTATAGTTTTTGAGTTTTTAATATAACACAGGACTGTTAATGAGCCTTGACCTGCAGACAGGAAGTTGGAGGCCATGTGAGAGTTCAGCTCCAGCATGTTGAACTAGTTAGCTGAGCTCTCATACAGAAGGACCATTCGTTCACAGTTTTACACGACTTCCTATTCCAGTCTCGGATCTGATTATCTATCCACCTCATGTACAAGATTTCCTGTGTAGTTTGGCAGGAAGCTGAGTAATTACTGATATGATTTTCAGCAAATTAATATCTCTGAATAATTGTGGCTGTGTCTCCATTAATTTGGTGCAGACATCATGAGAACAAGATTATGTAGGGGAGAGATGGAAATGTTTTCTTAGGCCAAACTTCATGATGACAGTGGGCTTGAAACCATTCAGTCTCCAAAAGAGATGTGATGGGCTCTTACAAGGTAATACAGATGTGCACATCACATAGAGTAGAAACAGGTATAAAGAACACATGAGCAACTAAACCAAAAACTGTCTGCCTTATTTTTCACTGGTCTGAGTGAGAGCATTTTGTTTCTTATTTTGGTTGACTTCTGTTGGTCGGTTGATCCGTCCAACTCTTTGGAAATATCTCAACGACTACATGTATTGCTGTGAAATTTGTACAGACATTCATGGTCTCCAGAGGATGAATTGTACTGGCTTAAAAGATCCTCTGACTTTTCCTCTAAACTAAGGATATTCCCATCAGCCTCAGCTGTACTTTTTGTTTCTCTTTTCCTTTAAGTTTTTTGTGGCACCAGAGAAATGTCCAGGTTGTGAAAACCATAGAACCGTGTAAACTACACAAAAAATTAAACGATTGAGAACTTTTTTAACTTAAAACAAAGAAAGACATAAAAAACAACTCTTGAATAGAATAGAATGAAATGCAATACAATTACTAATCAAAGACAATACAGTTTTGGAGAATACAGCCACAGATTTGTAACGAAATGGCAGAAAATAAATGGAAATGACACAGAAATTGAGAGGGATGAAAGACATTCAATATTTCCCTGGTTTGCTTTTCTATAATACAGAGGAAGGATTTTCTCCAATGCACAAAACTACCAAAATCTAGTATTAAGGCATTAAATTAATATACATGTATGCCTTATATGCACATGACTGATGATGCTGGGATACAAACAGCTAAAATAGTTTAACTTTAAGCCAATGTGCATGAATTCTTAAAGTACTATGCATAAAATCATAACACCTACTGAGCTTCCATGTCTACTTGACATCGGAGCACACTCCATCTGCTAATGAAAACCATGTGATTTGGTTGATAGCTCCAGGAAAAAATAGTGACGCGACCTTGAGTTGGGATCATGTTACATAACACTGTAAATATGTTTTAATAGGGTGGAGAGATTATTGCTATTCTTTTTTGAAAAGTTTCCAAGGCGTCTATGTTTCCACATTTGCTGGTGGTGTGAACTGCCTCTTTCTCTCCTTTAAAGAAGCTGCTGGAGAGCTTCTTGTCAACTGTGTTTACAGTGAGTTAGTACTGCAGAAACAGACGGAAAATTCCAGAGGGTTTGTTGATGTGCTGAGTGGCTGTAATCAGTATTGCCATTACATAACCAGTAGCTAGTATCATTATCATCATCTTAACACTTGTTTAAGTCAGGACAATCATCACAGTTCCCATCTTTTCCTTTTTCATCATCTGCAGCAGGAGAGAAACAACTGAACTAAACCGTGAAAGAGTGTGAAGTCAATTCTGTATGAAACCATGAACTGTGTATTTATGGTTTTCCTGATATTAGCTTTATTGCATCACATGTCCATAAACAATGACACAAGCTGATGTTGTCCTTGTTGACATGAGCTGATAAGGCTGGACTGATCCATTTCCTGTCTGATGCCACAGGAGGACACTGCAGCCGAAAGACCCCCCAACACATATACAAACTCACACACAAGGGAAACAGATACAGATACACACAGCTACTACAGTGTGTTGTCTATGATATGAACTCAGGAAACAATGAGTTGGCAGGGAGAAATGGGAAACCAGTCTAAACACTCAATAACACCACCACAGGACTTCATGCTCTGTCAATGTGTGAGAAACCTGAACATACACAATAGGGGAAGGCTAAAATATTTATATTATTATTTCAACCTGTATACAAGTCCATAACATCGATGAGTAGTTTGATTTTCAGTGAAATGCTACAATATGACAGCCTGATGAAGAAAGCCACTTTTCTATATTCTAAATGTCAAAAAGTGTATTAAATTAAACACTGGAAATACTACAGCTGACACATGGCCTACAATACAGCTGCTTTAAGAAATGGTTAAATTGTGGCATATAGTGTTATTCTCTTTGCTGGCAAGAGTCAGAGCATCACAAAAGTGAAGCCAGGAGGTGGTTAGCTCAAGTTAGAAGGCCCACAAAGACTTTAAGCTGGGAAAAACAGCTAGCTTAGCTCTGTTCAAAGGGAAAAAATCTGCATAACACTACCGAAGCTCAATTATGTATGCATGGTATCCCATAAGTTTATTGCATATATAAAAAGAAAAATAAAAACGATCAAAAGCTACGTGCTGCTACTAAGCTATGTCTTGCCTGAACACAGTAACCTGGAGCCTTTGCTATTGTCTGCTAAGTGACAACGAAGCACCAGAAAGTCACTGCTTCTAATTTCAGGTCACCATGAAATTGTTACAGCAAGAAACTTTTTGTGAACACCCAACTTGTCATTTCTTTACATTTTTGGATTTGGGACAGAGCCAGGCAGGCTAATTCCTCCATTTCAATCTTAGCTAAGCTCAATTAGCCTAGCTTAACAAAGCTAAGCTAACTGACTCCTGACTATAGATTCTTAGTCCTACTTAATAAATATGAATGTGGTATCAACCTCCTCATTTTAAACTTGGCAAGAAAGCCTATAATTTTATTACCCAAATGTCAAACTATTCCTTTAAGTTGAAGACCAATTGGAACTTTTTGTTTCATGGAAAGTGCAACAGGACTTCAAATGCTACTTTGTGCCGTTCAGGTAAGGTAAGAAATGTATGTTTCATTTTTATCACAGATGGTATTCAAGCTCATATGGTCAGAGGGCAAAATGACTGACCTGTGCCCACTTCCAAAGCCAGCTCCCCAAGGTGACATCCTCCGCTTCATCTACGAGAAGGATGGAGGGATGATGGCGGAAGGAGGAGGAGAAACACATGGACGGACAGACAGATTTGAAAAAAGAAGAGAGCAACAACAAGACATGGGAAGAGAATTAAAGATGAGAGGACGAGTAGGGGACATAAAGATCATGGGGGAGTGAAAGACAGCAAGAGCGAAGGGAGACAGTGAGGAAACAGAGGAGACAGGGACAAATACAAGACAGAGGGAGGGAAGGGGTAAAAGACAGGGGTTGTGGGAAAGAGCAGCATGAAAGGAAAGAAGAGTCAGTTAGATAAACAGACGAATATTAGGAAGAAGAGAAGGACAAAAGAGAAAACAGACTTACAGTAAACACAGAGGACTTCGTGAGCAAAGCAGTGGTGTGGTTTAAACCAAAGATTGTAAGAAGCGATTACTGAAACTGTATTCTCACCCAAACATTTTATATAAGCAAACAAGTGGCTTGAAAAAGGCTTAGCAATGATGAACACTGACATAGAAGAGAAAATAAATGTAGTGCAGCTCAATTCTGGTGCAATGGCCATATTTTCCCAGCCAAACTCTCCATAAAGTATGGCATTTTAGGGGATAATTTTTCCATCACACTTACATATTAGGAGACAAGCTGGTTTCTGAATAATAGAGTGTTAGAAAGTAATATCACAGCAGGCTTCATTAGCTAGTTTCTGAACGCTACTACATGAATTCAGAATTTGCCAACAGTTTAATCGTGCAGAAAATAAAAGCACTGGTTTTGGTTGGTTTCAGAAAATACCCACCTCTTCATCATGCTTTAATATGACAGCTTATTAGAAGCTCAGCTTATATGACCTCAGGTAACCCACACTATTATTGGACACTGCAACTAACTGCCTGCTCAGAGCTAGCTTATATTGATGTTTACACTTTGAATCAGGTGTATACTGTCATACACTGTGGGACATCTGCACAGCACACACAGTTGCTAATTTATGAAACACACTTGTACAATCTAATTTGATCCAGTACAGCAGCTCTGTAATAAATCCTGTATTTGTTTGTTGGTTTATGTCAACCAAGACAGGATTTATGTAGTAAGTAGTTTTTTTAATTATGCTATATATGCCAGTTAGAAAGTTAGAGTTAAGAATACTTGTATTTTAGCAGCAATATTTAAAAACCAGATTGCATTAGAGCCAGAACGGAGTTTGAATATACAGCATTACCCGCAGTTCACAGCACATCTATTGATTCATCCATTGTTTAGCCCCCTGGCGAAGGACTCTGACGACAGTACAGTACTGTGTTGGCTACAGCACACACACACACACACCCTAGCGTGTATTGCTAGTAAAAAGGTTACAGGTAGCATTTCTGTACCACAGAGTGCTACCAGCAAACATTTTTAAATATACATAAAGTATTTAAAAGAAGTTTTACGTGGCAACAGTGTTGAAATGATTGTAGATTTAGATAATTTAATTGTTAATCATTATTCGTCTTATTATGTACAACTACAAAAAAAAAAAGTAGACTTAGTTACCCCAATTGAGAAGTGTTTCTAGTATTCTGTCCCTCTTGCACATGTAAATGAGCAGGACAGAATATAAAGGCCCTTCCAGGCCAACACACCCTTTTTTTTTTGGTTATCTGATGGCATCTTAACACGCTGGTCTCATGTCTGAATAAGCACCCTGTTCACTTTGACATAGGAGTCATGACGGCAATCTTACGAGGTCAGACCAAGGAACAGTTCTGTGCTGCTCTCAACATGGTACCAGTCTGAATGGAACAGCGAGGTAAAACAAGCACAGAAACTTTAACATTGCCTTCTTCTTACATCTCAATCTTCATCTCTAATGCACAAAGAACGTAAAACCAGTTTAACAAACTATGAAACACTACAGAAGCCAGTTTTTCAGTTTTTCAGGAGATTCTCCCCATCTCAGATCAGCCTATACAAACTACTTGTCCCCTCATGGTGTGAGCGGGGGCAAAGGGAGATACAATAACCTCACCAACAGTCTCTCTTAAAATCTATCATCTCATTGTAATATTTTAAACTCGCCATAGTTTTCTCTCTCTAAGTGTAACGTCTGTCTGAATGACAAAAAGCCATCAGTGTAACAGACTAATGAAGCCAGCAATGCACTCCGTGTCTGAAAGGGCTTTAGAAACAGTCTAAACCATGCAGTAAAACATCATGTTGCACTTTAACATGTTAGAGAGGGCGTGGAAACCTTATAAATCTGAAACTTTATTTCACAGGCACAGCATAACATTTAGCAAGCTGGAACTCCCTTCTTACTTTATATCCCTACATACAAGAGCAAGTTACATCGGTCTGTCGATCTGAACTTGTTATTTCATAAAATGCAAAACCACAACAGCAGTCTTGGGACCTTAATTACTTTCTGGCTATTTTAACAATTGCTTTCTTTCAAACCATTTTTACATGATAGTCTTTTTAGTCTTTTTCTATTTTGCTTTGTTCCATGACATTTTTCTGGCAGCCGTTTATGAACTTAGTTTTATTTAAGATACCAGTCCTTCTGCAGCATTGCACTGCGTACAGTGTAAACACTCTGAGGCGCACTATTAGCTTTATTTGGAAGCCACCAAGTCTATGTCTGTGCATGAGAGAGCGAGAGTGTGTGTGTAAGTGCGTGTGTGTAAGTGTGTGTGTGTGTGTGTGTGTGTGTGTGTGTATCAGCCTCATTACATAACAACGGATTAGCACGTAGAGGTATTTGGACAAGTGGGGGGTCCGCCTTTATTAGACAGATGAAATAACCTCATTAACACCCACATACAGTACACATGCACGCTGACACAAACACAGAGTGAAGATAAACATGTCCATATTTGTCCATGACCTTAAATCTGAGCTAAAATGAGGCTTACATTAGCACAAAGGAGTTAACACACACACACCTCACTGCCACGCCACCTGCTGTAAACTAAGTCTTGTCCAGCTGATGTTGTCCAAATCCAGACAACACAAATCCATGACTGGACTGAACCGTGTCCAGGTCTACACAGTGAAAACAACCCTCATCTAGGAACCCCACTGACTAACAGGGGAGAAAATAGTAGAAATTCAGGTTGAAGAGAAATTCAGATAAACATGGCAGTGAATGAATGATGGTAGAATGAACACTGAGCTCTTTTGTTGTGAATGACCGTAACTTGACTTTGTCCGCATGGTTCTTGTCCTGCTGACGTAAAAACAAATCCATTCTAGTTCAGCCTTAATCCCTCAGTGTAACCAGCGTTACCAGACTCATTGTAAGCTAATAGTGCTGACTAACTGCCTCTTGTCACCACTGACATGCAGATGTCTGACATGATGTCTGACGTGCAACAACTCTGAAGATCATACCTATACCTATGGACTAAAAAAATAACAGAAACAAAAAAAAGTTTTCATTAATATTTGTAAATCCCTTTATGACTCAAAAGTGAACTCTATGTATACAGGTGCATGGATCTTCTTGTCTATCTAAAAGGGATAATCTAATCTAGTAAGGCTTCTTTTGTAAGTCCCATATTGGACTTTGAGCTTTTACAACACAAATCCATACCACTCCAGCCCTAATCCCTCTGTACCACCAGCACTAAACGGGGCTAATATGGACCTGATTACATTACTACAACAATTAGATACCACAGAGTAAGAGATTTACAATGAATCAGTAGCAGAAACATAGGCTAAGAGCTTAAAAAAGCATAAATGTACTGTGTATGGCGACATATTTTGACATTGTTGAGGAAAACACCACAAGCGCTGATATCTGACATCCACTGCTGTGCAGTTTAAGTGCTTATAACTGTGACTGGTTCAAGAAATGTTGTATTGCTTTTTCCCTGAGATAACATGATTAGATTACAGTAACATTTCCCATTAGGCTCCAACACAGCAAACCCCTTAGCTGTGTGGCTGTACACAGTAAACTCAGAGCCGAACATGAGTCATGTGAGAGCTTTTAGAGCAAAATGAGCTAACACTGCTTATGAATGAAATTCTGTTTTCTATGGTACAGTCCATCACCTGAACTAGGGCTGCCCATTCAAACACTATCAATGCTGGTTTTAAATGCTTTGCAGAATCTAGTATTTCCGAGAAAAAATTGTGCTTTTCATTCAGATGTATTATGCCTTGAGAACAAAACAGACACAAAAAAACCTACAATATTCAGTTTCTTATTTCAGTAGGAAGGATAACCATCAATATAACACTGTGTGGAATCCATGCAAGAAACCTAAAGAGTCCAGTCAAAGACTTATTTTTAGGTGTTTGGCCAGAGCACTGAAGAATCTATTTCCCATGTTTAAGATACAAAGACAAGTCCTCAACTTGACTCCTGTCATACAGAGAGGAGATGAGAGGCTGAGCAGAGGGAGCGCAGATGAATTGGCCACAGTAATATGATGTTAGTGGATCTATGACAAGCCGCAAGCCTTCAATTTCCACAGAGAAAAAAAAAGAGCTGCAGGAATGAATCAGGAAAGAATCATGAGGGAACAGAAGGATTTTCCCAGTCAGCCAACAGCCACTGAGTACAGATATAGCTACAGACAGACATGTTGTATATACAGACATAAGCAGCATGCATGTCAACTTCAAAGTGTGTACACAACATTAAGTATGTGCCATATGCAATTTGAGGTTTACATTCAAACATTTCCGGCATGCCTTAAAATAATGTGATATTCATGTTGAAATGTTGGAATAACACAGACGTGTTAAACAGAATTATGACACTTTAGATTCAAATCACGGTGGCTCTCATATCCAATCCCTGGTTGTCTCTCCATTCTTTATCCCTCACGTTCTTCTACTGTGCACATGCTACGCATCATACTAGGAGTAGCATACTGATGCCGTCCACTTCGACAAAGTAATATGCCTAAGTTCTATTCAGAACTACTTCATTCGCCAGCCCCTTCACTTTAAATGAAGCACAATTAGATGGACCAAATTTATCTTGGGAACAGCTGGTATGAATTTCAGTAAAACCATAACTGGATAACTAAGAGGCATTTCAGGACCGAGGGCACAAGTGGAAAGATATATTCGTTTCAAATAAATATGAGAACTCATCAAATGTTGCTGGTTTGCTATTTTGCTTTGTGTACAGTATTTATCATAATCTAATACAAACAAAGTGGATTAAGCCTCGGTTCCAAGAGAAAAACTTTAAAAAAACAGTTTTAACTCTATTTTCTAATACAAAACTACTTACAGTCAAAGTAACTAACTCAGGGCTCATGTCCACATGGCATTTTTTTTCTGAGTGCCAACATCTCTATTCAATTGTTCATAATGAGGAGAAAGTGTATGCAGCAGCCTGCGGCTGCCTGAAGAAAAACGATGGGGTCACACTTATTACCCAGGTAACCAAAAAAAAAAAAAAAAAAAAAAAAAAAAAAGAAGGAGAAGCTTTTTCTGGCTGTTTCTGTCTATTCTGAGCTTCATCATCACACAAGAACTGATCATAAAAGAGAGAGAAAAGCACATTTGTTGGAACAGATCAGCCGGACACTGAAAGTTGCTGGTGAGCGTCGTGCCTTTGTCGCCGCACACTTGTAAGCATGTTGTAAACTGTGCACTCAACCGAAGCACAGCTTTTTTTTCTCTTACCGCACAGGCGCCTCATCTCAGCTCTCCGCAGTGTTCTGCCAGTGCCTTTTTACCACAAAAAACATAACAAAACAAAACAAACAAACAAACAAACAAAAAACGCCATGTGGACACTAACTACAAGAGGAAATCAAGTTTTCCTTGCAAATAAAATGAATCAGATCAAGAATTATAACTTCTTTCAAGATTTACAAACATTACATACCTCAGATGTTCATTTGGCATATTTGTGCATTCTAACTCATTTTTACGGAAGGCATTTTGAGAAAGGTGTTTTCTTGTTTTGTTGCTGAGAGTTAGATGTGAAAATTGATACCACTGTCATGTCTTTATGCTAAATATGAAGCAAGAGTCAACAGATGGTTAGTTAAGTTTAGCACACACCTGAACACGTGAGACAGCTAGCCTGGCTTTGTCCAAAGCAACTCTAAAGTTCATTAATTAACATGTTGTCTACTGTTTTTTTAATCCTCAACAACCGAACTCAATATCAGTGCTGTTATGGAGAGTTACGTGCTGGAACTATTTCTTGGTCCGAGCAGTGACTTCCTGGAGTATTGCTGGAAGTTCAGTCTTTATGCTACGCTAAGCTAACCACCTGCTGGCTCTAGCTAAATATTATCATGTGTAGAGACATGTCAAACAACAAACTACTCTTTTTTTAACAAAGCAAGTATCAGGGATCATCAGTTTACACTAGATAAAAAACGAAGTAGTCCTTCCTATGTGGTTCATTCTGTGATGGACAGCTGTACAAAGTCCAGCCTGGC
>JAQQZW010000024.1:3940084-3950108 GCA_029814745.1 Zanclus cornutus | reverse complement strand
GATACTTTAAAACTTTAAAGAAATATGAAATTCTGCACGTTTTCTCTCAACAGAAAATTGATGAAAGTGACCTCAGCGGGATCCCTGTCAATATGCTGCAGCTCCATCCAAACGGGCGGTGTCTGCTCATCCATGCCAAAGACAGTGTCCTGAGGGTGATGGACTTGAGAATGTAAGTTAAACAAAACCTAAAAAGAATAGCCTGTTATTACAGGAAACAGAGCTGTGTTCTGCTTTTTGAGTTTCACTGCTGATTTTGTGGTTTGTCATACAGCCACTTGAACTCTGCAGTGCTAAAAAGGCTAGTTGACTTGTTATGACTGCAGAGATTGGGTTCATCTTAGCCACTGTGAGTACATGATAACTCAGTCTAAGAAATGGCATTAACTTACTGTATTTGCCCCGGTTAAGCATCAGAATTATCAGTCTAACATTGCCAGCACATCATACAAGCTTTTATGAAGTTGACAGCACAGAATGGCTTTAAAGTTAGATTATGTAGCTTGAGTTATTACTGAATCTCAGGAAGCCTGTCCTCACCATTGTTGGGTTAGTCAGAATGCATTACAACAATAGTGTTGCCCAGGACAGCAATTGTCCAATTGTTACAGTCCAAAAATATATTTATTTTGTTCAAATCTATGCAATTTACAGTAATTCCTTTACTCCTTTCAGCCTGGCTGTGAAGAAGTACACTGGAGCCACAAACTACAGAGAGAGGATCTACAGCACTTTCACCCCCTGTGGGAACTTCATCTTCTCTGGTAGCGAGGATGGGATGGCGTACGTCTGGAATACCGACACAGGTGAGAATCATTTGTTTTTCTGTAATAAAGGAGCTTAGTCAGGTCTCAACAGTGTTGACAGTATTCTACATAGTGGCTCCAGCTTTCTGCTGATTTGTCTCCTCAGGTGACCAAATTGCAGTCTACTCTGAGCTTTGTTACCCCACTGCTCTCCACGGCATCTCATTCCACCCTCACGAAAACATGGTTGCTTTCTGTGCCTTCGGTCAGAGCCAGCCTGTCCACGTGTACCTGTACGATCGCAAAGGTTTGTGAAAACACCTGACAAGTGCTGTTTCTTTCTGTGGATCCAGCCCCCAAGTCTCTCATCAACCCACTATGTTAGGCATTGAAATACAAAGTAATCTAAGACTGTGCCGTCCTGTATCATACAGTGTCCCAGCTGGAGGTGCACAATTTGAAAGCGTCAAGCGTAAACAGATCAGCTTCTACAGACACCAAAACCATCAGAAACACACCTGACCCCCCAGCATTACAGGACACACCTGCTGCTTCAGCCATGGATCAGTTTGCCCAAGCATCAAGACTTGCATTGAAAATGCAGTCTGTCAAGGAGCAACTGGATTCCGTACTTGTTAGTACTCATCCTGTAATATTTTAAAATAAATACATATCTAAATAAAGAAATTAAATATATGCCAAACTTAACCCTTTCAAACCATTTCAGGAACCACCTCAGAGGTCTTCAACTTCTGGATACATTTATGAGCAAGGTACTGTATGTGTGTTATCTGTTGTACAGTTTAAGATAATGGACATGTGTGCTACATTACATTTAAATTAACCTGTGTTTGTGCAACAGTGCTGTCTCTTTATTTACATAACATATTCTGTCTTCTGTGCATGTGGTTTGCAGACAAAATGGCCATTACTCACACAGGGAGGAGCTTGACATCAGATTCTGGCCCAGTGAGTTTTTTGATCAGTATTCTTTAAATACACCTTTGTATACTCAGTCTTTATTCAGGTCATAGATGGTGATGTAACCTGTTAGGCCCTTCATGCCAACATTGATTTTGTTCTCTAATCTGTCTTAAGCATCTTTTTCTTGGGTTTGCTCTCAAGTGCTTAGAAAGGAAACAGCACAAAATTAGGTCTTTTAAGTTACAGTGTGTATTTTTAAAGATTAACTCAAATTTTGGTTAGAACAGCAATAAAGAAGTGTATTGCATTTTCACGTGGTTGTTATCCTGGGTTAGGGTTAGGGTTATCCTGCTGGCTGCCATAGGAATCTGTAAAGGATTTAATTTAATATTAACCTCTAATTGACCTCTGTACTGTACCTCAACTTAACCACTGACCAGAAAATTGCATTAGGAAGCCTCGACAGGTCTACGTGAATTAGAAAGAAGTTATTAAATTACTGCTATTTTGAAATGAACTAAATTGTCCTGCAACTCAAGTCCAGACTTTTCTTTTAAGACGGGATTAAATGCTTCGTTACTTCCTCCCTCTCTCCTGTCGCCGCACTCCAAGCTGCAGCTGTCTGGTTCTCTAGCGGAGCAGCTTATCCCCCAGGCAGCTCTGAGCACCCAAAACCGTGAGTGGCTTGTACAATTAATCACACTGTTACGTGTCTCAAACCAATGAATGGCTTTACTGCAGCTCTGTGAAAATGCAAGGTCAAATATTTTCTAAGATTATAGCTGCGCAACATATAGTATATGGATCACCATGACCAAATGCTTCCAGCATTGTGGTGTAGAGTCTCCTTAAGCATGTACACCGTACACAGAGACAAAGATGGACCACTTGTGATTTTCACTTGTGTCTGTAAGTGATCTCTGTAAACATAAGTCACTGGATTGTGTTTACAGTTCAAGATGAAATATTTATGCCTGCACTGTTTTTCTTGTAATTTCAGGTGGGTTCAGTCCAGTCGGTGTGCGTCAAAAAGGAGCCTCATCCTTCAGGCTGCAGACGGTGAGACTGTTACAGTTGTATGGGAATATTTCTTCATTTGTTGTCTTATTCTTTTTATGCCCCTGCACTGGGACAGGCGTGGCCTGAAGCATTATGTTTTTTGGGTTGTCCATCCGTCCATCCTTCTGTTCTGACTGTCCCACTCTTGTGAACGCAATATCTCAGAAATGCCTGGAGAGAATTTCATTACATCCGGCACAAAAGTCAACTTGGACTCAAGGATGAACTGATCAGATTTTAGCGGTCAACACATTTTTGGCCATAACTTAAAAATTCACGTGCTTATTATGACAAAATTTAATAAATTATTCTAGTAAGATAAAATGATGAAGTGAGGACATTTTATGTCCAAAAGGTCAAAGGTCAATTTCATTCTGACATCATAATGTTCCGTAAAAACACTATCCAATGCCATAACTCAGGAACAGAAGGGGACATCATGATTTCACATTTTGTCCGATACTGAATGGATGACACTAATCTTGGTTGTCCACCTTGAAACTGTGCTGATTGTACAGATCTGTGCTGCCGGGTTTCACGTGTTTGTGTAGCATCCAGGTTTTAGAGTTCGTAGCTTCTTTGCAGTAACGTCGGTATTTAATTCTTTGTAGTCCATTAGAAGTTCACTGGTTTTGCTAAAATTGAGCTTCAGGTGATTGTGGCTGCATCATGTGACAGAGCTTTCAATCACTGTTCTGTATTCCTCTGTAAAAATAGCCTCTTGGTGAAGTCAGTTTTGGTTTTCTCTGTCAGCTGAATCCTAACCAAATGAAAATTACTTCCCTGATAAGTCACTGCTAATGTAGCCACATAGCATATGTCTGCTATAATTGCTACTACAGGATTGAAATAATTTTCTTTTTCTCCATCAGACTCTTCCTGACCACATGTCTTCAGGCATTCATGTGGAAACAGACACTGCTCCTGTTCAACAAGTAGTAAGTATCCACTGGAGCTGTGAGCTCAGTCATATGTGACTGTCCCCCTCTCATACGCAATCCCTCTGCCTCTCTGTTCCTCTTCTAGGTCATCTCACTCTATGACTACACAGCTAATCGATCTGATGAACTGACCATACGCCGTGGTGATGTCATCCAAGTGCTGTACAAAGACAATGACAACTGGTGGTTTGGGCGTCTGGACAATGGGCAGCAGGGATATTTTCTTGCTTCTTATGTAGCAGATCAGAGTAAGTGGATTATATTTTCTTGTGATATACACCTGAGGGAAAACATACATGAAACTTCCAAATATGGTGCAAGACGCTGAGTTATTTTATATTATAGAACATTTCACTGAAGACGTGACTCATGCTGTAGAGGCACACACAGCTTTGTCTGAGGGGACTGTTGAGAGGTCAACACCAACCAGGGTAAGGAGACAGAATAAAACAGCGACAGCTGTCCTGTGAATCATAACTTTTTCCATCAATTTTCCCCAATTTTTTTTTTTTTTTTCCTTCCTTACTCCTAACTAAGGTATCAGCTGCAATTAGTTCTTCTGGGGAACTTCGATTTCTTTCTGAGCCGACCCTTTCTGACACCGATCCTGAGTTGACTGATGCCAGGTTAGTGGCTCATTTCGCTTAAATCCCCCCCACTACATTTACAGGTCATTGTTACTGAGCACTGCATGTGGAGCCAAGTGTTGCCTCTGTTTAAGTGAAGCAAGACAACATATGTATATGACTGAAGTTACATTATGGTTTGAAAATACTGAATACTGGTTGTGAACTGTGGTTTTCCCATAGAGCCAGGAAGAAAAAGAAGGTGAAAAAGGCAGGAGTCCCTGCAGCTTCATCTCAGGCCAAATTTTCAGAGGCTTCGGAGTTGACGAGCACGAGGAGGAGAGGCAGGTCAACAGACAGGCCTCTCCCGAAGAGACCGACAGGCCGGACTAACGGTGCCTTCGAGTCTGACACATAAACCCATGGAAACGTGATTGATTTCAACTCGAGTGCTTTTTACTCTCTTTTAAGTAAAATACAGTTTGTAATGATGATGAACCTAGCAGGTGTTGTATTTTTACTGTTTGTTTTTTTTATATTTGTGTTTGGTACTTGAAAAATATGACTCACTGGGATTTTGAAAAAAACATTTGAGTCCACTTGTGCTCAATCTATGTGGATTATGAAGAGAAAAATAGTAAAGAGAACAAACACCCCACTATAACAGAGCGTGTTGCACCACAACAACAGCAATAACCAGAAGCTGCCTTTAAAGAAAGAGAGTTCCCAACTAGAAAAGAGAGCTTAGCTTCTTAGTCCAGCATGCCTGAATGTATCAATCCGGACCTGTACTGCAGTAATCCAGAACGAGCAAGGTAAACCAACATAGTGAGTAATTGGCCACAACCAGGGTCTTAGAACTAAAAAAGTTGTGACACAGTCAGTGTAAAGTAGTAAAGCCTGAGTAGTTTTTAAAAGCAGGCTGTCACTAAAGCTTCAAAAGAATTTGTTGTGATTAAAGGTAAGTGATCTCATCATTCCTCAAAGTCAAATTAGCTGCTTAAACATGCCTGATTGTTAGAAATTAGGGCTGGGCAACACATCAATATTATATCAACATCTTGATATAGACATCATTACAGATTTTAGATATGGTTATATTGTAATATGGCTCCAGTGTGGTCTTTTTCTACTTTTAAAGGCCATATTACAGTAAAGTGATGTAATTTTATGAATTTACCAGAATGTTGTTCTAATAATCGCCTTTACCCACTTAGTCATTATATCCACTCTCCTGATGATGACTTACCAAATATCACATGGTGTTAACATTTTGTGAAAGCACCAATAGTCTTTCCTACAATTTTGATGAAATATTGATATCAAGGTATTTAGTAAAAAACACATTGCTATATCTGCCCTATTGCAACATCTCCAGTGTGGATTCGACTTACAGCTGAACACTGAGCCCACTTCACAGAAAACACTGAGACATATTGTGTATCATCATTCAGTCTGAAAATACCAAGATGTGATTCTTGGTCCATATTACCCCGCCCTTGTACACATGTACTCAGAGTATCTTCCAGAGTTTATTTTGTCAAACGGTTGAATTTTGTGTCTAGCTTAAAGTATGGTCTAATTCAAACATGACATCACTGATCCTGGTTTCCATTATTTCTTAACTGGACAGGACCTGAATGAACTCTGGAAGAGTGTTCACCAAGCTGAAATTCTCAGTCAGCATCAGATTTAAAATTATTGTTGAAAAAACCATTATTGTCTAAATAGCTCCAAGAAGCTTTTTACGCCTGAGGTTTGGTTCTGATTTAGAAACCATTCTTTTGGGTTTAGGGTTTCTCTGGTCTTCCAGCTGTCCTTCCTTTGCCTCTCCTCCATCTCCTTTCCCCTCCTGTTTGAAATGGGGCTGTGCTCTTAGCAACAAGCCTTACATGGACTCGAGACAGAAACTGACCAAACACACTCATCAGTCACTCTGCACAGTCTACATTCATTTACAGCTGCATCACCATTCCTACTGAACAAACTCAACCTACTGTGGTTACATAATGGGTGTTGGACCGGGAAGCATTGGGAAAAGACATGGCCTGGTGAGAAAATGAGAACACACACTTGTCATCAGCTTTAAGACTCCCATCTTACACTGTCCAATACCAATGGTGGGCTGAATACAGACCGGCCTGATTTTTGCACAAACTAAATTAAGACAAATACAAAGTGTTAAAACTGCATCTGCTTCATAAGCACCTTTAGTCACCGTTATGCCTGTAAAACTTTCCATTATTGACCGGCACATATTGTTCAGAGTGATAACAGGGGAAGATTTACCGCTAAAAATTCTTTAAATTTAAGCAGTGGGTTCTTGAATTAACACAGAGGCAGAAAAAAGCAGACTTCTCATTTTTAGCCAACCACCAGCAATTTTGTTTTAAAATCACCACTGTCACTAGCAGATTTTATCAGCTGTAGCTTGCTTGTAAATTTAGGGTAACTCTGCAAGCTGGCAGCAAGCTGTCTCCTGCTGACTTGTTTTCAGAGACAGCATTAGATTTATGCTTCATTATAACCTGTGATTTTTGTGCCTCCATCAAGTGGGATTGTGTTTACCTGGCTGAAGTCCCCTTTGAAAGATTAGATGTGGTCATCACAACTTCAAAAGTGGACCTTTTGTGATAGCTGTGGGTTCATGCGCTAGCCCATGAAAGTTACTTTTTTGTTGGCTTTTGTGAAAATGTGACAGTGAAATGTCATTTTTGTGGTTGTGTATTGATGGTTAGTAATAAGAAGTGACTCAATCAATCTTGGCTTCAGTATGAACCAATCCCAGGCGAACACACTTGTGGCTCTTTAGTTGGATCTGTGTGTATCTGCCTTAGAGCATCCCCTCTGCTAACTCACTTACTTTCACTGTGTCACACACACAAACAAAATGTTTGTCTAAGTCAACTCTGCTGAGTGGCCCATAAAAGCTTGTATTGTTGTCATGTCATGAGACTGAAAGGCCCAAGACAAAGAAAGTAGAAGGGGGGTATCAGTGCACCCAACACCACATCTCCACAGCTCTGGTACCAAAAAAGATACTTTACTGTAGTCACAAAGCTAAAGGCACTCATTATCCTAACCCTCTGTGGTCCCATAACACTGCCAAGCCCAGAGTCCTATATATAGCCGATTCAAAGCATTAAAATCACTGAGGACTTCCATCTGCTATAACAGAAAACATGCACTCAAACTGAATTGAGATAAAATCTAATATAGCCATAGCTATCAAGTATCAAGCAGTTGAGCAACAGCATGACTTGATCATGTGTCAGAGAGAATTTACAGGAAATCACGTTCATCTTTGTGATTCTAGTACATAAAAACAAAAACAAAAGCACGTTTGGTTCTGGGATTTTCTGACTAACCATTTACTTCCAGTGTAAATCAGTCTCTTTATTCAATCACCTCTGAGTCATACAACTGACTGTCAGCACCATCTACAAGCCATCAATTGTCTCATTAAATGAAAGAGAAACAAAAGTTTTTCAGGCTGCCACAAAAAAAACACACACACACACACAAAAAGACACAGAGCTGACACTGGGTAAACCCCCAACATACAAACTAAAATCAGGTCACTCTGTGATGACATTTGTAATTTCTGTCAGCGTTTGGATTCATGTTGTGGGCTGCATATTTTACTCTTGAGTACGATATGTGGCCAGTTGTGAAATAGGTACTCTCAGTAGCATAGTTAACAAAGCTTGTGTTGATAAGCACAAGTACTCCATGGCCTCTATTAAGACACAAGTATGTACTGAAAATGACACATCCCACTAAAAAGCCAAATAACACCCCCATCCTGTGACACAGACATTTGAAGATCATGTTCATGATGACGTGAACGGGCTGTATGATGAAACAATATAGATTAGCAATATTGTCTTTCTTTTTCAGATGTTATGCAATAAAAGATTTGGCAATTTTCAGGATAAATCTTAGGACTTATTTCGTCAGGCATTGTGAATACATTTTAAGTAAGTTGTTTGTGGTTGGTACTGCAGAATTTAATATAATAACGACATAATTTAATCATAATAATTTACCAGTAATAAGTGTGATCGCAAGTGCCATGGCATTATTAGAAATAGAAACTTACTTCCTGCTCTTGAAGCATCCATACATCCCAGCCATGTTGTAAAACTGATGAGAAGCAAAACCTTGAGGATTCTTTTCCCAAAAAAAAACCTTCTTCCTCCCTCTTTGCAAAATTTATGTTTTTCTTGGTTTGTACAAAAATGGAATATAAAACCCTCAAATACAAGACCTTGTTGTGTTGTCCCACATCAGACTCCCTTTTCTTTCTTAAAAAACCAAGGACTTCTCTCTCCTTGCAACAGAGATGCCACTCCACAAGAGAGGATCGCCGTCTCTTCCAAGTCAAACCATCTTCCGAGGTTCCTCCCCCTTTTGAGCTCAGATTGAAAGTCAGATTTTATACAGAGCTCCCTTCTCCAGAAATTGGCAGCAGAGGGACAACAGCAAGCCAATCTTTACCACGCTAGAACTCAAATACACCAGCAGCCAAAGTGTGATTATAACAGGATTAGAAAATCACACCAGAGGCAAAATATAACAGCAAATAAAAAAGTTTCAAAACAGGAATCCTTTTCAAATGAATCAGGACTTTGACTGTCCTCAAAAACAAGAAAAAGGTCTTTCCCATAGAACTGCATCTCACAAAAGAAGTATAATAAAAAATCTTTGGAGGGGTAAGTTATGGTAGTGAGCTAGAGGGAAAACAATGGGCTGAATGAGTGACTGAGTGGCTGCTGCATGCCTCTCTCCTCCCGGTCACCTCGACTGGTAATGCAGCAGAGGGAGGGCTGGAGGAGGAAAGAGGATAAAGAGGGAGGAGTGAGGGAGGAGGCAAGTGTGAACAAGACACTGCCCCCCACGACCTTATCCTCTGTTTTCCTCTCTTGACTATTAAGTGTTGTACAAAATGATTTGTTTTGTAAACGGACAAATGGCAAGATTTTTTTTCTCTAATGAATACTTGGGTTTAAACAGATGAATTAATTATAGGACGGCAAGCTTTGAAGTTGTGTAACTTTGAAGGCAATACTGGAGGACCACAGCTGCTGGCAGCACTAGCTAATTATCAGTTAGCTTGGAAAAAAGCATCAGTAGTAAAAGCCAAGCTTGAGGCTGGATTATTGTGGCAGTTTGAAATAAATAGTTAGCAGGATGTGATCATTTTTATGGAAAGATTATGTTTTCAGGTGTACCTCTTGCTTATAGCTAGTCAACTTGTCGCTAACTAGCTCTAATGAGCTAACAGCCAGTATCTTAATAAGCAGTTAGCATAGTTTGGCCAGTAGCTTGGATGTTGATTTTACCATAAACATGAGATAATTCAAAGGTGCTGATGCCGAAGTCAATATTTTCATATTCAGAATGGCATTTACTATGCTTAAAGAAAGCTCACTTTAACAAACCCAAAGAGGAATTAGCCGTCCACCTGACTCCCCTGAAGACTATGGAGCATTTTAGCATCTTTTAGCCCACTGTTTTTATTTTGTAGCCCACACCTTTAATATCACCGTTTAAAGTCACACTGCTCTCATTAGTGTTTGTTTTTTTTCTGGTTAATCAGGCAGCTGTTTTCAGTGAAAAAACTTTGATAAATCCACTGTGAGCTACGTGCCCAGCACCATACAGCAGAGAGACACAGTTAGGGACTAGCTGGTGAAGATAGTGGAACATTTAGCTGCTACAGAGCCATTAATGACATATTGGAAAGGTAAAAGAATGAACATTTTTCAGATGGATACAAACTATT
>JAQQZW010000024.1:3300385-3311443 GCA_029814745.1 Zanclus cornutus | reverse complement strand
GCAGGCAATCTTCTCTCGTGGTTCTATATATACCCCTCTTGTAATTACAAATGGGGAACCACAAGGTTCTGTGCTTTGTCCTTTTCTACGTACAAATAAAATGATTACGATAGTATTCTTAAACTCAAAACAACTGTTCATCAGACCAATTCTCAGAACGCACTAATTGCTGATAGTTCATGGATAATAGTGAACTTAGAAAGACTGCTGTTTAAAAATTACATAAGGCAAAAAAGATTTAAAAACTTGAAAATTTTATCTTACTGACTGATTTTTATTTTAGACAATTTTGTAGTTTTGCAGTATTGTTTGTGATGCTGTTTTTGTATATGATTTTGTGTGACTGGTTAAGTTCGTTGTGTGTCCTTTCTCTATACCTACTTTGTCTGCTGTACTCAGGTCTCTCTCTCTCAAAAGTGACCTTGATCTTAATGTGTTTACTATAAAGATATAGAAAATTATCCAATCTGATCGCACCCTGAGATCACGTGAGAGTTTTGTTCGTCCCACACTTTTAAGGATTGGTCTTATGTGGGGAAACAAACACAACAATCACTTCATTATGTGCGTTAAAC
This sequence comes from Zanclus cornutus, assembly GCA_029814745.1. NCBI lineage: Eukaryota > Metazoa > Chordata > Actinopteri > Acanthuriformes > Zanclidae > Zanclus > Zanclus cornutus. The sequence goes on along the minus strand of JAQQZW010000024.1, from coordinate 3,310,868 downwards.
AAATGGAAACATACTGAGAGGAGATTCCCAAGACATCAGGAATTCTCTACATTTGCTTTCATAATGACTTAGACTGAAAAGTAGCATGCAAAGACACAAACATTATGTCATTTAGAATCACTTAAGCTCTGCTGAATATGGAGTCGTATCATTAGGGATGCAGTTTAACATGCAGATGGATTCAAGTGTTACGTGGCTTTAAAGGAACATATCAGAAAAGAAAGAGAAATCCTTTCAAGTGGTTCTCCGGCCTGTTGAGATTCAAGTGGAGAAAGGAGGCTGTCTGAGAGAATTCACCCTCAATATTTAACTACTTCAGCATCCCTCTGAGCGTTCCAGTGCATGTATGTGGGTGAGTATGTAGGTGCACCATTTTGACCCCGTCTACATTTTTTTTCTCTACGTGCGAGTCAGGGCTGCTTGCATGCATGTTTCATAGTTTCTGACATATTAAATATTGAACAGGGTCACACACACAGGAATTATTTATTTATGTCTGTACATATTGTCCATACATTTTTGTCCACAGCAGCAAAGGACATGCAAATCTAGGCTTGAAAAACACACATTCAGAGAGCTCAATTTTTGACATATGACATTTCACTTTACACGCTCACTGCTCATACATTAAAGGCATAAATGCCATTTCAAGAGACATTAAAAGGCATCTTGCAGCACTTAAGAGCACATTATCAAAAACACCTCATGCATCACCTCTCATTCTTTTCATGGCACTTAGAAGCACTTGTGTGAAAAATACACAGTGTTTATTACTCAGGGCCGTTGACAGCTGACGTGCTAGTCTTCTAATGCTGCTGGTAAATACGACCCCACACCTTATCAGTTCAAGCAAGTGACTGCAAACAGATGCTGGACACAAACTTTCCACCTTCTCTGAGGTTTGGACCACACTTATAGTGATGATCCTCCACTTGCTTGCTTTTATTTTGGTGACTTCATTGGCATTATGTATCAATATGGGTTGTGTGTCTGCAGCAGTTTAAAAGGATCATCAGACAATTTAACAGTGTACACTATTGTCTGGTTTGGTCTTTTCAGTATCTGTTGAGCTAGAGTGCCTCATTTTTATGCAGTCCTTTTTCCTAATAAAAAGCAAAGAACATCACCTATTCACACAGAATTTTTATCTCTCAATTTTTCTCTGAATTTTTTCTCTTAAGGTCTGCAACCTCTTTTACAGCATGGCTTTCTGGGTGTCATAAAGCCCAAACTGGGGACCGCCATACACCATTTAATGGTATTACATTCAAGTTGTCCCATTGACCAATGAATACAGGAATAATTAAAGTATTTAATGGATACATTTTGAATGTAAATCACCATCTCTTGTATGTAGAAATATGGAGACAGGTAACCATGTGAATCTAAATGGCATTAAAATGACCAAGCGCCGACCAACAATGGACACATAAAAAACCCCCAAAACTATTAAACGAACAAAGAAGTACTTGGGAAATGGAATGAGGAGTAAAATATGTTTATTTTTTCTTTTACCCTTTGGTCCTTAAATTTTAATTGTCAGTGAATCAAAGATCCAACCTAACATTATATTGTTGCACTCCAGATTTCAGTTTGTAATAACACAAGGTCCTTATGTTGGTGTCACAGCAACAACCCAAATACATTAAAGATTAGTTTGTGATCTTGATCTAAAGAACCTTTTCAGTATGGTAGCATTATGTAATGCAATAAATACGAACACTTCAGCATTTTTTATATTTGCTGCGAGTTTCTGTCAGATTGACACCGTAAAGAGGCTGCAGTTTGAGTATCTTATTAAGGAGGGTTTATGCAAGTGTTTGAAAATACATCCCACTGCCCTCCTCATTCACAACAACATCTGGTGTATGAGCAGTTAGGTTACAGAATATGAAAGAGGACTCATTACCTACAGTTGATACACCAGCATTTGAATATGCATGCAAAAACATGTGCATAAAAATACAAAGACTCAAGTGCATACACGCATTAACACACAAACACCAACAGGTCTTGGTGTGTTCATTATTGAGAGGGGTTAACATTCAGTACTGTACTTACAGGGTGAGTTTAAGCTCTCACATTAATTATAGAAATCACACTCAGACACTAAAAGTTTTCTCTTGCTTTTTACTAGAAAACCTAAGAGGGGAAAAGCTCAGCGACGCAAACAGCTCTGGGACATCACTGATGCACATATGCCACTAAAACGCGACACTCAACAAGTAAATTTAAACTATTATTCATTGTTGATGTTGTTTTCTTTTTTACTATCTTGACATTTAGCACCTGATGTCCAGTCAAGCATTTGGTTGTCACTGTCATGTTTACTGCTCTCTTGAAATCCTTTTTCACGTCCGTTTGGATTTCTTCAGCTCAAATGCACATTTATTTATTTTTTTATTTCTGTATTTCTTGTTATAATTGTTTATTCATGCATATTAATAAACTAATCATAAGTCTGAATCAAAACTGTTACCTAAGGCTTTTCATGAGTGGTTGATAAAATGATTACCACAGCTGCTCCACAGCTGGATGAATGAGTGGTTGACCCACGGAGACGGCAAACTGCACTGTCCATAAACCACACATCAGAGGTTTTTGAAGTTTGACACTGTGGGGCCGCCTCAGACAAAATATCACAACTGCCCCAACCCTTCTGTCTGTCAGCAGGAAGTACAATGTTGCCATGGAGTCAGTGAGATAGCTGTGGACTACAACTTTAGCCTCTATGTTTTTTGAGCCTCCATGTTTACATTTTGTCGAATTGACATCATAAAGTCTACAAAATTAGTTAGTTTAGTTTAGTTTCTAGCTGTTCCTGTTTGCAGTGTGCACACAGATGTAGCTGTTACTGGATTACACTGATACTGAGGAAAACTCAAAAATATGATAAGTGTTCGGTAAGTTCTTCAGTTAAAAGGAGCCTGATGTTTGTGTCTATTCTGGGCATGTTTATGAACCTACATTGAAGATACTGATGTGTAGACTAAGTCACATTAAATTAAAACATTCATGCAGCCTGTTATGTGTGTCTGCCTAGTTGCAGACTATTAGTTTGAAAACCTCTGACATGTTGGAGACATACTGTTGACAAGCCAAATATCTGTCTATCATATCAGCGTGAACGTGACTGGGCCTAATTTAAACCAACTCACTGCCACTAAGGGAGTTTCCAGCTGTGTTAAGCTGTGACTGGCTGGCTATTTATAGCAAAACACAGTACAAAAACACCTTGTAAAGCAACACAACGAACAACTGAACAATAACATTTGGACTATTCCTAAATTTTTATTGAAATGCTCAGAACATGTTAATTTTATACAGCTATTTGTGGCACAATGAAGTTCTCATAATGCAGACACAAAGACAGCTCTTGACCAAGGAAGTGGCATAATCAAATATACAGTGTAACACAGTTTAAACCACTGACTATGTACTGTAGTGGTGCAATTATAAGAAAGTGTAACCTTTATTAATCTCACTTCACAGACGGATTGTTAAATGAATTTATGAGCAGACATGTCACCTGATGAAGACTAACCCCCTCTCAGTCTTTAAACAAGCACAACTTTTAATTTATAAGTCAGGTCTTACCTCGGTGGAACACTTTGTCTTCCTTAAGTTTCTTAAGTCTTTCAGTTTTTTCTTGCGCTTAACTGAAAAACTACTTCGGTGTGTCTGTATGTTATATCAGTTCCTGAGGGTTTATATGTGTTGCCTTGCTCTGCCTTTTAGCGGAATCGTCCTTGCTTTCACATGGCATCGAAAGTGAAAGTATGTCTGTAGGAATCCGGCGGGTCGTCACGTAGGCTGTACGGTGAGTCTTGGCGTCTTTTACCCTCCCATTTTACGAGCGTTACATACCCAAATAAAGTAATCGTGTGGTGGACGTTACGAGTAACAGTGTACGCGTGTCAACCACTTTACAGTAGGTTTATATTTGTCTCACTTTAGTTTATTTTTATCGTTGTCAAAATGTCGTTTGGAGGCACAGGGCGATGGTGGACTGGCTGCGTTGGTTTCTACAAGACCCAAACACACCAGTTGCTTTCACTGGCTACTTCTTGTTTTTAATGAACTCTGATTTTACTCACTGCTCTGTTTGTCCGGACTAAAAATTGTTCACGTTTCATCCTGTTGTTCCCATGAAATATTATACATCAGTGCGCGTCCTTGTTGTGTTTTTTGTGCATGTTTCAGCTTCTTATGTCGTTTAGCGTGTTGTTAGTCTCAAAAGCGGCATAATGTCGCCCCCTACAGTGTCGTGCTGCTCATGTTTAAGAGGTGTTGTGCCATCACCGAGAACTTCGTGCATCTCGCGGGAGCACGCGCCGCTACAGCGAAAAAACTGTACGATGATTTCTACGGCAACGTGCGGTTTAAAAGCGAAATAACTTTCTTTGCGGGTGTTTATCAGTGATGAGAAATCATCCGATGTCCCTCTCCATACTTTCTATGTCCACATGTCTACAACAGAACGGACAGAAGCTTTTAACTTTTAGGGTAAATTCCTTTCTTTGTAAATAAGAGAAGCTGTCTACAATCCATACGAGCAAGCGAAACAGTAACGAAACACACGTGAAACCTTCTGAAACTCCTCGTAAAGGCCAACCACATTTAATTAGTCACATTTATGCACAGAACGTCTCAAACGCTCTTACTTTCTAAAACCTGCTGTTTATAAATCCACTTCACCATAGTCCTGTAATGCTCCCTTCTGGCCGTTGTTACCATTCAATGTTACTCTAATATTGTTAATGGTAACATTTCTATCAGTCTGATGTATAAGTGAGTGTAAAATGAGGCCAGTCTGACTTAAAGTTTGTCCCTCTATATGTGTTTCGTAATTAATTCTGTAAATTTTTGTTCATAACGTGTGAACCTGGTTGCTCTCTCTTAACGTCTGCTGTATCTATTGTCCTTCAACAGGCTGTATCCATACATAAAAAAAGAAGGAAAAAAATCTTCAATCATTTAAAAATGTCAACACTCTCATTTGCAAGAGATCAGTATGAATCATTACCTCGTAGAAATGTTCAAAGAGAAACTATACGACCTCACCATCTCAGGTAAGTGACGTCAAACGGAACTACTGAAGCATGTGGCTCATATATTTGAGTTTTTGGATTATATGAACGTCTCTGTTGTGTCTTTAGATTACTATGGCCTCCACAGTCCAGGTCTTACGTGCTATTTGAACAGCGTCCTTCAGGTGCTTTTCATTACCGAAGACTTCCGGGAGGCTGTGAAACAGTTTGTAACCTCAGCTTATTAATATCATCAGTAGTATAACTAAGAAAAAACAAAGTGTAGAACAACCTTCAGACGAGGTCAGACTTGCTATTTTCATCTCGTTTCCATCTTAATGCAAAGCTAAGCTAACCAGCTGCTGGGACCAGCTTCATATTTACTGCAGGGTGTTTCTCCATGTCAAGCATTCCTTTAAAGACAGATTTGAAATAAAGAACTCTAGGACAGGATATGAAATCTGTGCTTCACTGGTTACACGTTTATATAAAGTCTTTTTACTGTGCCACAGATACTGCTGTAACGATTCAGTGGCCATAGACCCACATCTTGGAAGACTGTTTTCTGATTTACAGAAAAGTGTTGCCAAAACGCATCACGTCACAAAAAAACTGGGGATCACAAACAGTAAGTTTGGATTTGAGACATCACACAAATCCTGCAGACACTTGAGCCTGGTGCTGACTCACAGAGGCTGCATATATGTTATAAATGACATTATCTTAGAGTGAAAAACCTTGTCTGTCCACTCAATCTGTCTTTTAGTATATGAGCAACGTGATGCTGCTGAGTATTTTGAGAAGATCCTGTGTCTGACCAGTCCTGAGGCTGCTAAGGTAGAGACTATTCACCTACCCACCTGATAGAAATGTTCTGGGTTAGCTCAACAGATAATCTGACGCCACTAAAAACTAAAACAGACGAATGAAAAAGGGATATTGGATATTGAATAACATTCTTTAGACAAGCAGATGTTCCAGCGTTGCCAACAGACATGGAAACTGGCTGATACAAGAATCAAAAGTGTATTGAAAAATATCAAAAAATTTAATATTAGTGTCAAACACATACACTTTCTGTAGGCTTGAAAGGTGGCTTTGACTTGGTTTGCAGCCGACTCCACTTCCGTCTTATTAATCTGTTTGACTGTTATTTTCCAAATACTCAGCGTTTCCCAACAACATGGCGTCTGTGTTGTGCTGTTGCCACTTTCATGTTCATTTTTTGAAAGTGTAAAAGTTCTTTGTATACAGTATTTTGTATGTAGAATCTTCATTTGGAAAGTAGCTGTACCTTTCATGTAAATGTAGTGCATTAAAAAGTACAAAATTTCTCTCTTAAATGTAGTAAAGTAGTATAAAGTGTCATGATGTGGAAATATTTGTGTAAAGTACAGATATCTTGAATTTGTACACAAGTTCAGTTCCTGATTAAATGTGCTTAGTTACATGCCACCAGTAATAAGGCTCAATAGATTAGAGATGTGGATCATGCTACAGGATTAGTTTGAGAACTCAGTCATAAACAGCAATGTGATTTTCAGCAGAAAGCCCTTTAATTGTCCATCCAACTACCAGGCTACATGGCACCTATTGAACCTCACTCATGGTTGTAACTTTGTGTCTAGCTGTTCAAAGGAGAGCTGAACCACAAGACCACATGCCACAAGTGCAAGGAGAGACGTGATTCCAGGAGCTTCTTTTGGATTCTGCCCCTTGTGGTGGAAGATTCATGTCATCAGATCTACAGCGTGGTATTCTGCTTTACTTTAACTACAGTATGAGTTATGCATTTTTTCAAAAATACATAAGAAAAGAGCATGCAAGATGAATGAATATACTGTGTTTGCAGGAGAAAGGGCTGAAGGCATTCTTCAAGGGAGAAAAAGTCTGTGAGGACAACAAGATTTACTGCAGCTGCTGCAATGAAAAGGAAGATGCAGACTTTGTGAGTTTTCCCAATTATAGTTTGCATCAAAGTTTATATAGAATTTTTCATGAGTCTGCTGTAGATAATAATATGTGTACAATGCTTATTTAATTTTCAGTAAATGTGACCTTGCAACATCTAATAATAGCTTAAGTTTGTGTCTCAAACTTGGTTTTAACAACATTATTGTTGTTATTGTTATTGTTATTTTAACAATAACAACAGCGCTTTTATTCAACCATAAATGAAGAAGGCCGCTGTCGTTTTCAGTCTCTGTTATTAAATAAGTGTGTAAGTGTTGGTAGCTCTCACTTACAGGTGGGTAAATGACTCCTGCATTCGGACACAATCCCATAACAAACTTAAATTAAATCAAATACTAAAAAATTAAAACAACAAACAGAACTATATGACAAACAGGCCTGAGTTTCTGCCACACCTGTAAAACTACACTGGCCCCCAAATGAACACGGTTTCCTCTCAAGTATGATGGGTGACTTTCTTGGTCATGCAGCTGCTTTCACTATGTGGTCTAGGGATGTGAGATAACACAAAGTCCAGAGATTTTGACCCTCCTGCTGAAGAGATTCAGCTTCGACTACAAGCGCCGGCGTTACGTCAAGCTTCACTGCGAAGTGGACGTCCCCCGGACTTTACACATGGAGGTTTGTTTGGACATGTTTGGTGCAGCAGCATTTGCTTGGATTTAACAGTTCTAAAATGTGCTGACTTTGCTCTACTTCCCTCTCTGCAGAACTGCGAATATGAACTCTACGCTTTGGTTAACCACTTTGGTAATCTAACAGGAGGTCATTACACAGCACAAATCAGATCTTTCGAAAATCAGGTTTGGTATCACTTCAATGACGACGTTGTTGAGAAGGTAAGGAGGCTCGTTTTTCTACATGCAATCCAATTTTACAAATTCTCAAACAGTTTAACACTCAACAACGTGAAGCTTAGCATTTACTGTGATGTCATTTTCAATCCTACAGGTCCAAAAACCACTCTTTTGGGGTGGAGACAAGTCTTTGAGGTCTTCCACAGCTTACCTCCTCATGTACAGAAAGGGTGAGTTTACACATGTACAGTCTTTACCTCTCGGTTTGCTGATCTTTATTGCTGCACTGTTCAGAGTATTTATTTGACCTTATCTTATTTAGAATGCTTTAACCAGCAAGACCTTTTTTGACCTACTGATGACAAAATGCTGCTTTAATATCACTTGCTTTAAATAAAGTTGGACAACAGACCAAGGCCTCGTTTCCCAAAAGCTTCTTGAGGCTAAGATGATCGTAAAATTTGTCTAACTAACCTTATTAAGCATAAGAGCTTTATCCCAAAGGCATCTTAACTGAAGACACTCTGAGAAATGACGGTAGATTAACGAGTGCCTCCTAAACACACTTAGAATTTAAAAATGTTTGTATGAAACACAATTAACATCTAAGATTGAATGGGACACGGGGCAATGGTCTGTATACTTCTGCTGTTTGTGCTCAGCAGTAATAACCTCGTTTTTTTTTTTCTTCAAAGTGAGCAGAGATCCTAAAAAGACTGATGAGGCTCTCTGCACACATTCAGATGTCGAGACTGAAGGAAGACATAACGAGGCAGAGAGAGGAGAGACTCCTCATCATCAGCTAAAGAACCAAAGCTGCAACAGAGAGAAAGACTTTAAGCACTTGAATGGTGATGTACTGAAGAGGTGCCATGAGCCATACTTGTTTGGGGAACTGGAAAAACAACAAAACCAGAGCACGGCTCGTGCGAGGCCACACAGAGAGATGTTGCCTCAAACAGGCTCTGTAGCAGATGGAGACAGTTACAAACCAAGTTTGCGAACACAAAAGATGAATTCTGCAAAGCTACAAAAAGATTTGGGACAGAAAAGTCACGAGCCAAACAGACAGCAGCTTGATTCAAACTCAGAGGAGCACATGGGGCATTTCAACACTAGAGGGAGCCCCACAGTAAAATTGAGAACCCATTTTGAAGACTGTAGGGTAGTGCAAAACCATGAATCCCAAAAGACAAACCTAAAGACCAGTGAGACTGTCTGGGAAACACAGAAAAATACTGTTGCAAAGACTTGCATAGAAACAGTCAGTCTTACAAGAAATAGAGTCCAACCCTCTGTAACAGAGGCCTCATCAGGGGTAAGAACAGAAGGAAGGAGTAAACAGAGAAGAGAAACTGGTGTCAGTGCAAATGTGTATGAGTGTGATGTAAAAGCATTTCATTTTTCGTCCAATGGCTACTCTTCCTCCTCAGTTCCGTACCAGACGCCACACTCACAGAGTCGTTTTCAAATACATCAACTCACTGGCTATAACTATTCACCAAAACTATGCAGAAAGTCAAACAGTTCAGAGGGAGATGAGGGGAGAATGCAGCATGTTACGACAGCAGACAGGAGCTGCAACCACCCAAACTGTGACGAAGGGAGGAAAACCTGCAAGATCTACAGAGAAAAGAAATCCTACCAAGAGAATAAACAAAGTCAAAAAAAGCCATGGAGGTGATGAAACAAGGATAATATCTGTATCCTCAAATGAATAGTGGTATAGATTTTTTGTCACTTGGAATAGCTCATTTTTTGTTATGTTTTTTCAAAAATAAAATAAATAAGATATTGATTACATTTGTGGAGGACTCATGCAAACCTGACTCTTTAGACACTGCTGGCTGTCCAACCTGTGCCGCTATCAGCTGTAAAAAAGATAAACTGACTGTGATCAGCCGCGTTTTGTTGTGATTAAGTGTCTTGCTTTGCATTACAAATAGATAAATGCTGCTGTTTCACTGTTTTAGGAACTTTGGTCTGATACATGCACTCGGTATTTGGGTAATTCATAACACTGGCTGCACATAATGCATTTATGTCAGTTAAACAATAAAGTGAAGTAAAAGACTTTGCTATTGAGTAGCAAACTACTAAACTTTACTACTTTACTGTTTGTCTATATGGGAATAGCTGACTATATATCATAACATCCCCTCTCCTTTGGGGAAACCACAAAAATTGGTAATTTAGCAAGAATTTTGAAACAATTGACCAACAATGATAAACTCCTTACTTTTAAAATACATATCAACAAATACGTTAGGAACATAAAAATGAGATTATACTGTCAGCATCTACTGCTTTTTTCCATGCCAGAAATATATTGAGTTATTAAAATCTGGTAATATGTGCGTACATGAGGGCAGCAACACAGAAGCCCCCCAAGGATGTGGGACACCTTTTAATAACACAGTAGAGCTGCACTGCAGCTGCAGAAGTACCCAGATGTTTAGCTTAATTTCCAGGCTGATGTGATTTTAGAGGAAAAAAGAAAAACTAACAGCTAACTGTTCTCAGCGTCACATACACAAATTTCACCTCAGTCTAAACAGCCAAGTGGCGAGTAAAATGACTGGAGTTAGTCAGGTCTGCTGAATCTTTAGAGAAGGCTGATGTTATCCTGGTCCGTCCTGATCATGAGTTTTACCTTCTGGGTCCAGTTTCACAAAACCAGAC
>JAQQZW010000024.1:2112283-2125825 GCA_029814745.1 Zanclus cornutus | reverse complement strand
CATAATAATGTTTTTGAATTGACAATTATTAATTTCTGTTTTTACCCAATACACTATTCTATTAATATTTGAGCAAGAAATTAAACTAAATAAATTGAAAGCAAAAACCATGTATATTTTCTGCAAAATTTGGTTGCAATGACCAGCCCTTATTCAACAAATTAGTATTAGTCTGTGATTCTTTATTGTTTCCCTTATCATATTTGGAATATGCAAGAAAAATACAGTTTTCTCTGCTTAAAGCCGTCAAGTCTACCACAATTAGTTTCTGTTAATGCAAACATAACACTTCCTGTTGCTGCTTTACAAATAAAGCTTCCCACAAGCCATCTGCTGTATGGCTGTTACTGTGAGGCAGCAACAGCTGACTGTAGTCTTAGTCATAAACTTTAACAACTACTAACTTCTTGGTCTACATAAAGATATTGATGTTTTTAGCAGTACTAGCAGCATGACTCTAGACACGCCTGTCAATCGGTCCACCACTCTGGCCCACGCTGAAATCTACAGACTGTAAACAACTATTGAATATATTGCCATGAAATGTGGCGCGGACCTTCATTGCCACGTAAAGATTAATGCTAATGACTTTGGTGATCTCCTGAGCATTTTCATTTTGTACCATCATTAGGTCCAAATTGGTTTTGCTGACTTTAGTTTGTGACCAATTACATGCAAAACTAATTATATTTCCATCAGCACCATGGCCGTAAACCTCATCATGCTAGCACTGTCAGTTTGAGTATTTTAGCATGTATCACCTTACAGCTTGACGGAGCTGTTAGTCTTGTTTAAATAGTCCCTCTTATGCTGTGTAATCTACAGCCATCGGAAAATTAAGGTAATTATACTTTGGCTTTTGCTTTTACTACAGTAAAACCTCCAAATTCTATGCAGTAGGTTCAGTTGTCTTGCCTTCTCTCATGCAGAGAAATGCAATACAAAGAAAGCCACGGAGTACAGCAAAAACATGTCTTTTGTGCTTTGGGAAAAAAAAAAAAATATGGCCCTTTTACAAAGAAGCCGCATATCAGTATAATTTCACCTTCAGAAAAAGGTACAGTAGTCTTGTTCCTTTTGGATTACACAAGCTTGTACCTGATGCCGGCACATTATACAAGTGCTGTAAGTCTACCATTTGTACCTTTAAAAGTACAAATGTGTGTGTGTACTTTCTGTGCAATTCAGTTATTTCCTTTCAGCCATGCTCATATGGCTGAATGTGATTCTTCTCTGCTTACTACAATACCATAATATATTCCCACAAAATGAGCTGTGATGAGACTGAAAATTGTTTACTCTGTGAGTGAGTGCAATGCATTACTGCCTGGCTGCACCAACTGTTCACTCAGGAATCCAAAACTCAAAAGCTCATGTACTTATGCGAGCCAGAAATGTCTTGTTATTCCTTACATCTGAATAAAAATGGCTGGATGTGATATGCAACCTCTTCCTGCAGCGCTCAGTGGCTTTGGAAGAACTTGTCTATTGTCAAAGAATATGTCACTGTCTCTGCAATGACTGTCCATCTATTGTTAAAAACACACAACCTGTACTCTCCTCTAGATGCAGTCTACTACTCACTCTTACAAATTATCCTGGGATTGTTCAGAACTTGTATACTTCCAAGAAAATCACCACACACTAAAACAAAGTCTTCACATGCTGTTAACATATTTGTTTAAGTACAGTAGGTGTTCTCTGAAGAAAGTTGAGGTGCGAGTCACTTCCATTCACACAGCATCATTCACCTATTTGCATTAGTACATTTGACACAGATGGACACCTCAGAAACGTGTTTTAAAAACATTTTGACACTCTAGATTATCATTACCAAATGTCTTCCCTCCAAAAGAACATAGAAGGGCTCCTCTTCCTACTCCTTATATCATCTGTTAAAATCCACCATGCCTGACCAAAAATAATGAATCAAAGCCAAGAAGAGTCTCTAATGCAGAGTCAGTCACTGCTCCTACAAATGCTGTAACGTAACCCTCCCCCATGCATGCTCTCATTTAGTCAAGCTCAGTGCCAGTTTCAAGAGGAGCATGCAAACAAAATGACTGAGAAACAATCAGCAGCAATAAAAAATCTGCCCTTTTGCCTTCAGTGGCTTATACACAAAACATGTGTGTGAACTCATTATGTTTGATGCCACGGTGCTTATATTGGCGCATGGTTTGTCAATACATGATGACAACCAGGAGGAATAACTTTTGCACGTGGACAGAGGTGTGTGTGTGTGTGTGTGTGTGTGTGTGTGTGTGTGTGTGCTTGTGTGTTGCACTAGCCCTGTACCTTTTGCTGGCACAAAGCTGAGCAGGTTTAATTACCTTTTCTTTCTTATTAGAGGTCAGTGTCTCAGTCCAGTAATACAGTGCCCCCTCCTGGAGAAGTCAGGTCCTCTGCTGTTTCTTGCCCCTAACCGATGAAGTAGAGTATTGCTGAAGCAGTTGAAAAGGATGGTTGGGCCATCCTCTCATCCCGCTGTTAGCCAGAGTCACAGCATTGTCTGAGGCCTGGGGTGCTCTGCCTTGGGGCCTTGAAGTGCCAGAGGGATGTTCGTCCTGTCGTCAAGTTGCAGCGACAGAGATGGGGTCTTGGCAAAGCTTTACGCTGTGCTAGTGTAAGCTCTAGAAGCTCAACAAGAAATGAGGCTCCTGTTCAAGCTGGTGGGTCTGAGTTAGCAGAGTGACACGACGCAGCAGAGAGAGAGGCAGAAGTTTCGTAATGTGTGTTTAATTCAAGGTTGCTGCCTATTGCAGCTTTCATACTGTTTGCAATGCAGTGCATCAGAGAACTTAGAACTCTGAAACCACGATAGCTTACTGAGGGCTTACAACAAATGGTAGTATAGTTGAAAATATATTTTTTGATGAATTGATGGCCACTTTTCAAAAAAACATGCCTTTAAAACTATTGTCAGGTAATCTCTAACTGCAAACAAGTAAGGCTACACTACAGTTCTTTGTATTATAAATTTGTCAACAGCGGAGGTTTTAGATTTTAAATTACCCAGACCCTAGAAAACTCTACAGGTCGAGCAGGAATGCATTGGATTAGCCAGCGGGACAAACATTAGTGAATGTGCAATGAATAGCACATTATGAAAGTCAACCTGGAAGCCAGAAAATTCTTGTGCCTTAGTATGTGCTTTGAAAACCATTTAAACTGAAATGAATGGCCACCATCGTGGAGTTCGGTGTCCAGCTTCTATAAAAAAAAAAAAAAATTATGTTATAAACCTAGAAAGTGAGCTTGGCAAAGTATTCAACTATAAAAGGTTAATCTGGCTAGATTCATTTCATTCCTTCTTATAGGACACTGGCATACTGCAATGCTTATATGCTAATATCACTGTCAACATTTTGTTAATTCAATTTAAATAGCTACCTATCTACATTCAACAAAAGAAGTAAAAGAAAAATGTCCACAAAAATGACAATATGCATAAGTGAGATTGATTGTGCAGGTTTTGGCAAATACATTTACTGACGTTAAGATCAGCATATTTCTTTGATTGTCTTTGAACAATGTATATTTAACATCAGTTAAACAGCCCTACCCACCACTACTACAAAATTAAGGTTGTTTTAGAAATAACAACTGCGAGAAGGATTTCTGTTTGTTTTTTTGCAATTTTCAGCCAAGGCAAAACAAAACAAAGTATTTCTCTATGTTAAACAGGAATTGTCTTAAATTAACATAATGTAAGTCTTAATTAATGATGTGAAATGAAATGGCAATTTTATCTGATTTTCTGGCCTCATAATATCAGTTATGTCTCTCCTTTTGCTTTTTTCCAGGAGGCTACAGTCTGATATTTCATTATCTGGCCACAAAACTGTGCTCCTTTGGCTTTTTCCCACTGAGTTTAAACTCATTTAATGAGATTATTTCTGCCTCCAGAATAACTTTGCCTCCCAGAAATGTTTGTACAACTCAAACTCCAATATGCATTTACACCATTGAGTTCAGCACCATGGACAGACTAAGACATGAGTTTTAATGGCAGCCACCCAACTAGAAGAAGGGCTGTGTTCAGTCCACTAAACAATTTCAGCATAACAGACATGAAAACATGCGTGGGATTTCTTCTAATGCTTTCACTGAGAGGAAAATATGCCTATGGGTCCTGATCAGGAGTTTTTGGCGGAAATTGTCTGAGCAGAATTGCTCTGTAGTGGATGTGAGCAGTGAACTGGTAGCTTAAAAAGCCAAGAGGCCTGGCTTATAGGCTTCACAGCCATCTTTTCATAGCCAAGTCAGCGATCACAGTGAAGCCTGAGAGGTGAAAGCCACTTTTTGGCAGCTGCTGCAGCAATGTGACATAAGGAGCTGGAGTGAAGAATTATTGAAGCACAAACATCAAAGGAGGGTTTCTTGAATTCTGTCAGCCTGGGACACCAAGGAGAAATATAGCATTACCCAGGAGCCAAGGCAAAGTAATGCTGTCTCTCTCTGGGCACATTACATATCATTATTCTTGTTATGATTGCATATAAAGCTGAACTATGTGTATGCACCATAAATTGACAGGGTGCGAACATGTGCTCTGCTTAGAAAAGTGATGAGGATGAGATGAAGATGGGTCAGTGCCATGAGAGAAGCGTTCCAGAGGAGGCAGTCCCCTCATTTCCACAAGGTGAAACACTTCTTGCAGGAAAATACATGACCAAAGGAGTCTGTTCACTCTTGTTTAGTGCTTAGGTACTATCTAAATGTGTGTCAACAACAGCCTCAGAAGGCACCCATTATACACACCTAAGTGTCATGAAGTCTGATAAATTGCCTCAAGTGATGTCACTTGAGTCATTGTCAGCTAAATTTTAAGACTATTAGTTTAAAAATGAAAAAAAAAAAAAAATGGGGGTGTGGAGTTAGAAATAAGTGAGCTCATTAGCCTGCTCCTCAACTCTGTTTGAGGTTAGCTGCTCAAGTCGACATTAGCTGATAATAGCATAACAGCCTAATAGCATAGCATAGCATCCCTGCTCCCTCCAAGCCAGACAGTGGTATAGGAGTGAATTCTTTAAATCTCAATAGTACTCAGGTAATCATGAAAAAAAAGAAAAAGCAGAAAGGTGACAAGTGGGCGTAATAGGTGTGGGGAGTTGCCACGAGGCCACATAGTGTGTGAAGATTCTCAGTGAAACGAGTGTGGAGAGGAACATGCGTTAGCTTAGAACCAGTTGAGGGTAAACTGTGCAAAGGCCTCTCAGCATTGATAATGAAAAATACAGATAACTGAAGCTGTAGGTTACAACTCACAGATTGAAACAGCTGTTTAAAATCTGTTTAATTTTGGTGTAAAATTTAAAATAAAATTGAATTAAAATTTGATAATGACAGCAGAATGGCAATGTGTAAACTGGCCATGTGCTCACAAATTTGGATTTGTATAGGCAAATAAGAAAATGACATTCTTTGTTTTGATGACACATCTTAGGCCAGCCATTCTTGGCCAACCGAACATGTCAGAAATAACTACTTGTCTAATTCAAGAGTTGCACACTGAGCCAAATCTGAAGGCAAAAATAACTCTATCTTTGAGAAGTAATAAATAACATAGTAAAGACTTTTTATTTGTTAAAGTCATTGTAAGTTATATTTGATTTTTTTATATTTGTTTTTAACCTTACTACTTAGTGATAGCATCAAAAACACACAGACAGACTGCAATGCCCAGTACTATCCCCCACAGCACCTGGAGATTCTAGGATGAATGCATTAATTTCCACCAGCATCATTTTTTGTGACACTTTAATGTCATTAGTGTCTATTAATATCTCTGACATTCTTCCTCTTTTTTAGCTGTACAGAGCACTTGCTACAAAGTGACATTGATATAAGAATCATATCTGACTGCATTTTGAAGCTGTAAGTGGTTTCTGTACTTTTTTAAATACCAGAACAAATGATGCCATTTGTATTGCATGCATTAGGTACGTAAGTTCTGCTACAAGTTAGTTGCTATGGTACCACAGATGTGTGTTTGAATGTCTCTATAATGAACTGTGGGGTGAAAGAGTCTGTCTGAGTCAGTGGCCTCAACTGATGCTCAGGAAACATTACTGCTTAAGTACCTGCCATAATACTGCCAGGGTGTTTTTTGTTCAACACATGGCAGACCTATTTAGAAATAAAATAAAATAAATTAAAACATGCACAAATGAAAAACAGGGGTTATGCCAGATTTAAAGTCTGCCAATACAATTTTGTCACTTATTTTTTTTTTTAATTTTGAATAACCATATAAAGTTGGAATTTCTGATTATTATTCCATCAAAGGGTTTGACTGTTCCATAAAACTGAATGACACAATCAAAACTTATATAGAAGATCTTAATAGTGTTTCATCAGAAGAATAGATTAACTTTGCTTCATTAAAGCCTGAGCTAAGAGCCCTCAGGAGCTCAATTAATGGGTAACTGTAGACTGGCAGAACAGTAACTGTTTTTTAAACATTTACCGCAGCAGTATTGGCAGAGTGCAACAAGATGTCAATAGACAACTCAGGTAAGTTAATAATTCTGTTATTGTGATGATATACTAAACTCAATAAGAAGGTCTATAAAATTTTATGACAGTGAAGTAAATGACATCTTTTATTTAAATTTGATTGTACAATACAATGCATTATGTATATGGTCTTATATCAAGTTAGCATTCATAATTAATGTTTTATAAGATGTGCAAATACTATTTCCCATCTTATTCCATTGCATGGCAATACATTGAGTGGACTGACACACTTGGATTCACGACAAAAGCCAGAAATGAAAGATTATTTTAAAATAAAATGGTCCACTAAGCATAGGGTTGATAATTACTGGAAATTTACAATCAAATTAAAAGTTGCAATAATTTAAAACAAGAGCTTTGACCATTTGGTGGTTACAATTTACAAAGGCTAAGAGAGAGAAAGAGTATTAATTTATTTTTTTGGCCACTTTGAGGCAGCTGAACAAGCTGTAAACACAAAATAAAGCAGCTACAATCACCTTTTATACAGTTGTCGATCTTGTTAGCATTTATTTAGAGTCTTGTATGTGTCCAGTATTCATCCTTTTAGCTGTATTTTATCTCACCAACTCCTGGGGGACATATTTGGACTTGTTCCTGCTAAGTGCTCCATCGGTGACAGCAAAATAAATGATAACATGTCTCCATTTCTTCCCACTGTACAAAAATTAAGCCAAAATATCCCTGATACAGTCTCTGGTAATGTCATTTGGAGCCAGAGAGCACAGATGTCATCGGTGGATGGAGCCATAGTATCAAGATCCCGTCCATACAGCCACCCGACTCAATTTTGATTTTTCTGTCTGCTGTTTGGTGGTGAGCAGTCAGTGCCTACCAACCCACACACTGAAAACAGACAATGCAGTCAGTTGTTTGTGGGCTACACAGAGCAGAAAACGTGATTCAGCATGGCATTCAGATTTGTTTCCCCCTCCTAATGTCAAGTGGGGTCTCATTTGAGTAATACCTTCCCCACCTGACTCTCTTCACTCATGGCTTGAGAACTACCTTTGCGAAAGTGTGCCATGTTTGTTTTCACGGAAGTGACGGACTGCTTGCATTATGCCAAAGCTAAAAACTGGAACTGCTCTGTTGTTGGCTGCCCAGACTGGCACAAAACTCTACATCTGCTACTGGCATCAGAGGACAGAAGGGCTGAGTGGATGAAGTTTATTTTTGATGGAAATATAATAATAAATAACAACTAGCAAACTCTGGGGGCTTAAACCATTTTGCTAAGGAAAGCTTTCTCAACAAGGGCCAGTACAAAGAAGGACTCTCTTCAAATCTGAAGCTGAAGGAAGGATAATTACTGACCTCAAACTTGGAACCTAAAAGTACTGCCATTTTCTATGATGCTACTTTTTACTTTGCAGGTAAACCAGTTGAACCTGATGTTAGCCTGTTTTGCAGCTAACTTGGCTGGTGTCTACTGTTGGCACAGCTGGAGCCACTTTTAATGTGTGTGATATTAATACTGAAGGAAACAGTCTATAGAAACTGTGTGAACTGTAAGCCTCTCTTGTAACCAGTTTAATTTTCAGAGTAGTGGACCTTGAGATGGGCTGGATGCCACCTATGACCCTGCTCACTCAGTCACTGCTTTGACGGAGTCGACAGATGTTGATTTACTCAAATACCCCTACAAGCATGTGTTAATGTATCAATAGCCAGTTTATTTGCTGAAACTAATGCTGTCTGATTCACTGTTTCACTGTCAACCTTTCTGTGATGTTATTTCCAGGCTCAGAGGTGGTCCTTGACTCTGGGACAGTCTTCAGTAACGAGGAGAATCTCAGCCATCATCACAGAAGCCTTCCACAGTGTATTCCTATGGTTCTAGATAAAGAGCTGCGTAGGTCCAAATTCTGAGAATAGTCACAGAAACATAGAATACAACAATGTAAAAAAAGGAAAAGTATTTTGAGTGCTCAAAATAATTCACATTAAAAAATGATTCCGGCTTGAATTACCATGGATGGATTAAAATAAATATACTACAAAATCTTTCCAAATGTCATAACACTTTTTTCAGGTTACATTAATACTGAAACTGATTCTTGTCGAAAGCATATTAAACAGGAAAATACTACAATGTCAGTTAACATAGTCAGATCACTTAGAAATGAAAAGCATAGTATGCTACAACAAGCTAGATTCAAGAATTACACCATTACAACGTGTGGGTTACTTCACACATGTTCTGTCATTTTGGTTTCCTCTGGTCATACGGTAACCAACCTGACCTTAGTGATGTGATCGACACACCTACAACTTTGGTTACTGAGCAGTTTTTCAAGCACATAAGGATTATTTTGTAAGATCACTAACTTCCCCTTCAGTTGTGTTGAAATGGTACAGGATAAAGTATATTCCATACAAATGTCAGTTTCGTTGTGGTAAGTGTCACTGGTCAGATACAGCTAATGTGAACATAGAGGATAACACTTCTCTGTCTGTGCATATGCTGCTGGTCCAGTCAAACTTTTCTTGATCAATATCAGATTAAGACTTTTAAGTGAACCTTAGTAAACCTCTATTCATAATGTGGGAGGCTACTATATTGATCCCTGTCGGGAAATTTATGGCTGTTTTATCATTAGCGAGGATCTAGGCTAACTACTAGGCTACACTACCAAACCTTATTTCAGTTTTATTATGTTCTGTTGTAGAGTAGTGACTGGGACATAATGGAAAAAAGCAGGACAGATGCATCAGTCACACAAAGTGATAAATTATGCAGAAAGATGACCTGCTAAGAAAACAAAGTAAAATGACACTCTTTTTCTACAGAATATAAATCATGTTTAGTAGCCAAGTCTAAACTTGATTATGCATGCTGAAAAATGTATGCTGTGCAGTAAGTGGTCTCATAAGATCTGCACAAAGAGGCTGAAAACAAATAGAGTTAATATGGCAATATAAGAAGGAGGTTCAATGGTGCAGGTCAAGGGAGAGAAATAACATGAGATGAGGATAACGCACGAATGGTATGTTACGTGTAGGGAGGGTTTAGTTTGGAGATAAGCCTCATGCTTGCAAAAATTTGTAGAGAAACCTAAGAAAAAGCAAGTCACAAATCCAAATACAGACCAGTTTTCTAACCAATTGCAATTATTGAAAGTATAGTCAATGTTAATAAAGATGTACTAAATATAGTTTGAACAGACAAGATTGAGTTGGACTGGACCACACAGCAGAAACAGGAACATAAATTACGCACTCTCTGGGTTATATAGTTGTGTAAAAAAAACAAAAAAAAAAACATAACATTTTCTGATAGAGTTACACTGTGGAGCTTTTGCACGGTCAACAAAAATCTGCTGAATGGTCAGTAAAGTCAGAGAGAAGAGGAAGTGTGATGAAAAATGGGGAGGCAGACAGAGAAAGTGATTTGCTGTGAGGGATTTGTTCAACAAAGCCAGAGCATGGCCTGATGACACTGCATGCTTCTGTCGTTAAAGCACACAAAGCAGAGTGCTCTGCATGGGTTTTGTGCTGTTGTTGCATGGTGAAGAGAGAAGAGCAGAATCATGACTATTAGCTGTCAGTTACTAAACTCTTCACAGTGCTAAGTAGAGGAAAACTAACAGAATATGACAATAAAATGCTGACAATAAAAACAATGATTCAACAGTTAGCATAAATTTGGGGGCACTCTGGTGACCTGGTGGTTCAGGCGCTGCTGCAAACTGCAGGGGACACCTCATTTACATTAGCTATCTCATTCTCATCTCCTTACGGTCATACTGTCAACTAGGCATATAATGACCAAAAGTTAGAAGAAATATGGAGTTCTGCTCTGATGTGTGTCCATCCCTGACTTAGTGGGCATTCCAACCAAACGTTGCTCTGACAAACCTGAGAGGCTGCATTGTTGTTACAGGGATTTCACACCAAAAGCACAAATGTAAAACTGCAAAGACAGCTGTGCTGCAGGAAGCTGCATGATACTACCATCATTTCCTTCCTTGTTTTGCAGCCAAGGTTTAACTAAATTGCTCCAGATAATTTTCTAACACTACACACATTCAGGCAGATTCCTGCGTTTGTGGGTGGTGGAAACTATGACGGCAATAATTTTAAATTCATTCTGGGCATCTCTCAGTTTTCAGAGTTATAATACTCTATTCTCCAGTTCTACCAAGACTTAAGTAAAAAATGTCAAACATACAGGAAAATATAAAGAGAGTATTAACATAGTAGTCTGTGTCACTCTAGTTGGCAGTTTTGTAGGATTACCAGTACCTGTGAACCTTCAATCTAAGCATTACCTCTTGAAAGCTCTTGTGTTTTTGTTGTGAATTGGAAAAGGTGGTTAGACTCAGTGCCAGTGAGAAGGTGAGCTACAACATGGAAAGTCCACTTGCAGGAAATGCTAGAAGACAGGATTAAAAAAAAAAAAAAAAGAGAAAGTAACAACAGCAAAATTTCTATCCTTTGTCACAATGGTCATAAAGTAAACTTTGGAATTATGGCATTAACGTGTGTGTGTGTGTGTGTGTGTGTGTGTGTGTGTGTGTGTGTGTGTGTGCGTGTGTATGTGTGTGTGCGTGCGCTTGCATGAATGAGACTGGCCAATGCAGTGCATCATCAGGTTTCGTTAAGGCAAAAATGCAAAAGTTGATGCAGGCTTTTTTTCTGAACCCCTCTGCATCAGCATCATGGTCTGTGATTTCGTTTTTTTTGAAACAGTGCTATTCAAACATGAATATAGTTAATGGTTATCAATTACGGCAACTTTAACTTTTGTTTCTCTTTTTGTCCCAGCAATGAAACGCCAATTGTGCGCAGGCTTCGATTTCATTAAACAGATGTTACTGTCAGGTTTGCCAGTACAAAGGAGGGACTCAAGTGCAAACACGGGAGGCGAGAAATCGGTTATAATATCTTTAATGGGAGTTAGACAATGGTGGACACACGACAAGGCTGAGTGACATGGGCTGAGGAGACGCTGGAGTGGAGGTAGGCTGGCAGGCAGGCTGAAGAAGGTGATCCTGGAGCACAGGGAGAAGCAGGTTGGCATATGCAACAAAAAAAACTAGAAACAACACAGTATTAGATACTGATGGAGGCGAGACTCATGGCTACCGCAAAGGTGATATACTGCAGGGTGATGAGTTGATGAGAGGCAGGTGCGCTGATGGCAAACAGGAGCAGGTGTGTAGGTTGAGCGAGAAACCAGGAGAGAGAGAGACAAGCTCATGTCACACACACATACACACAAACACACAGACACAGGGAGAACAAGGACAACTAATAACAGCACAAGGGAGGGAACAACACGTGACACCAGAGGAAATCCTAACGATAATAACATGTTGCAACAGCTAATATCAGCAATGAACATCATCAGCCAGTGAGAAGCTTAATCAAAAGCCCAAGCTGGTGTGAGGGCCCTATTGTTATTCTAAAAATTATTATTATCATTTATTTCTTTTTTTATCATAAGAACAAAAAAAAAAAAAAAAAAACATTTTTCAGGTGCTTTGATTTCAGGTGCAAAAGTCATGAAAAGTTTACACATACGTCAGACTATCAGGCATGGTTGTGGCAAAACAGCTCAATAGCGCCCCCGTATCCATTTTCAAAATATAACAGCAGCCGCCTTTCTTTTTCATGTACATGCACAAAAGTGGTAAGACATTTGTATCTTCTTTGCAAGATTAAGAGGGTCCTCCAAGTTCCATGAACCTTTCCTGATGCAATGCTTTAAATGGTGCATTTAAATATCTTGATGGAAACAGCCAGTTAAATCCAGAGGCTCTTTTGTCAACCTCATTTTTTAACACTTGATTTACACGACTGCAAATAAAAATATTCTTGTTGCAGCATTAAAGTTAAATATAAACTATTTGTTGTAAATGAGTGAAATCGTAACTCAGCTTCACAATAGGTAGAGACACTAACTATAGGAGTGCACAAACGTCTTCTGAACCTTCACGGAATCTCAAAGTTCGAGAACACCTCATCACGCCACACACTGACCTTGTTGTCAATATATTAACTGCTAACCATAATAAATTGCTGTGCTAACGAGAAGCCTAAGCCTTCCTGTCAATACACAACATCTGTTCTATTAGTTATAGAGTCAATACATGACTCCTCTGACAATACGTCCCCACTAGTCCTTGCTTTTCCAATTTTCATGCTGTTCCGGTGACAGTGAAAAGCTTCCAGCCTGCTCTCTGGATTGAACAAGTTTCATGACAGCAGGGCAAATGAAACCCATAAAATCAGAGCCCTTTTCTGCTCTGTGTCAATCTGAAAATACTATTACATTTTCCATTCCTGGAGCACTTCATGTCAAGACAGGGTTTTCATTCATCCTAAGCCAAAATGAGACCACAATAGGCTTTATTCACAGGGAAACCTTTTCAACAATTCCTTTGAGCTTGTAATTACTGGCAATGAGACAGGCTCCCATTTATTTCCATTTTCATGCCTTCCACACCTCCAGCTTCAGTTTTAGCACTCATTCCTGCCTTATTCCAGGTTCTTCTCCATCAGTTTTCTTCCCTATCATGCCCTCTTTCATCCATCATTGCCCTTGTCTCCAGGTGTTGCTAGCTCAGCAGATCTGCAGATGCCTCTTTAGATTCCTTTGGTATTTAAAGTCCAACACTTCACAGACAGCTGCAAATGAACTCACTCACTGTGTGTGTTGCTGGGCAGGTGGGGATGGGACTAATTTTGTGCTTAGCGCTGAATGTTAAATAGACTACACCATATTTGTGGGTGTATTCTTAAATGATTCGCAGTTAGAGCAGGGGGATGATTTTTCATGTTTACTTTAATTTTCACTTCCAAAAAAGATGATAAATAAGTTCTTTCTGATGGCTTGTGCTGGTAATGAGGCTAGTGATTAAAATGTTATCATAGCTGGTAGAAATTAGAGCCAAAACTATTATAATAGAAAGTAAGTTGGCAAAATAAGCAAGCTAAGGACAGCTTTACAGCACATTTCATATCTTTAACAAAAGGCAGAATGACCTGATAACTGATCTCCGTAGACCT
>JAQQZW010000024.1:1814537-1824783 GCA_029814745.1 Zanclus cornutus | reverse complement strand
TACTTATTTAAAAATTATCCCGTATCATAATTTGTTATTTTAATTACGAATTTTATATTTTTAATACTTTCTTGTAAAAGAAAAAAAAAATAAAACAACTTTGTAGTAAGACATAGTTTTGACAGTATACAAGTTAAACATCCCATGTTTTCAAAACAGTATAACAGGCATATCTTCTCAAAACAGAAAATCTTTCACGTCTAATTTTTGTAACTACGCCAAAGGGTGGACCTGGCATGGGTTGTCAGGCTTAAAATAATACATCTGATGCCCTAGCACCACCTATGCCTAACCAGACTGCAAACATTGTGCTACAGTAACTGTATGATGACCATGTTCACTACTTGTTAGAAAGGCTTTCTGGCAGGAAGGCTCTTCATGTTGGAAACAGACACTAGGGGGTATCTTGTGTATTGAGAGCATGATTCAGTGGTCGACATTTGCGACCAGGGATGAAAACATGTTGGCAGCTCCATGCGGCGGCAAGTTATTAAGACCATCAGGAGAAATCTACACAAAACTATTATATTGTAATTTGCCCAGAGTGGTAAATAACTCTTCTACCAGCAGCATTTCTACCTTCACTGTTGTGCTGCATGCAAGCAGGCGGATGTAACTGACTTATTATGGTTATTGGGCTGCTGTGTCCGCTGAAACTTTGTCATGATCGCCAAAAATACAAAATTAGGTTACTAAAATGGAAAATCATGAATGGAATGGTTCCTAAATGCTGAAATCTAGTAATATAATATAGTATACGATTTTTGATTAATAATATAAAGCGTTGCCAACTCGCCTCTTTTTCAAATCAATCTTTCTAATCTCATGCCAATAAGAGGAAATGGGTAGGCGGTAAACAGAACAAAGACGAAACATCAGACTTTTTCTCAGAGTTCAAAAGTGTGCCCAAAGCACACAGCTTGTGTGCCTTTACTTGACTGTGGCTCACACTCATACCAATCCAAAATAGAATAATAATAATAATAATAATAATAATAATAATAATAACATTAATAATAACATTAATAATGCAGCTTTTCCTTACATGAGGCTTCAATGTCACATTCTTGACAAATCGGAATGTTAAGAAAAATACAACTTTCAATGTGATTAAGATGGGTTAGGTTAGATTCATTAGGATCAGCAATATTGTGACGTGCTACTGCTACTACAATTTGAAAACCAAATCATTATCATGTATTGGTAATTTTCCTATCTCTTGTTTGTCTGAAAGTACCATTGGTTAATAGCCTAATTTAGCTGCCAGGGTGTGGAGAGGTGAATTGTCTTGTATTCTTATCAGTAAGTATGTTCAAAAGCACCTCAGACAATCTATAAGAAAAACATGAGATATTCCAACAAATACTTCAACTTTTTCCTTCTCTTCTAATTCTGGCTGGAATCTAGTTGAATGAAATCTAGTTTTTTGGGATTTTTTTCTAAAAAAATGTAAAAAAAAATGAGGGATCAACTGTCTTTGAACAATGTGTTTTTTACAGTGTTTGTAATTGTAGCTTGCTTGCCAACCTTCCAGATTCTCAAGAGAGTCCTATTTTTTAAAGCCCTCTACCCCCCGTCCTCTGGACTCCCCATTTCAGCAACAAAATTACTCTATAAATTCACTAGATTGCAGGAAAACAGTCTGTAAAATTAATTTCTGTGGGAAAGATCCCCAGATACAATGCTTAGGATTTGGTCTTCCTATTGCTTTTATGTCTTGAGTTTGACTCTCTCTGATGCGCACTTTCACAAATATTTATACCAACTGTCCATTAAGAGAAGCATAATGCAGTAGAGTAGAATTGATCCAGCAGCAAATTAGTAAATAAAGATTTACAGCCTGCCTTGACCAATTGGGCTAGTTGTTTGTAGTGGTAATCAAATCAAAACTCTTCCAAAATGCAACTTTTTCCGAAGCATTGGGACGTCTCCATGCTCCAACTTCTCCATGATGCTCTGCATGGTTGACTGAACTGTCAGGTGCAATGCGTGTGAATAATGTGTGTGTAATGCATGTAAATGAAATGCTATGTATGATTTGTATAACATTATCATTATAACAATATACCTTAGAGTGTTTGCCCATATTTGGATACATTGAAAGGATGAGACTAAAATGAGCCTGAGCCCTACCCAAATGCACTGACTACACCTATACCAAATCTCACTGCAAACTAAATTAAAAAGTTGGCAGCTCTGGCTGTATGAAAATACAGCCTGACAGAGCTAGCTTGCCTCTAGACTCTTAGGGTATTACCACACTACTCTGTTTTCATTTTAAAACTAAAACAATGTCTGTTCAGAAGAGCATTTTAGCAACATTTTAGAAACTGTCAAAACTAACATCCCAGAAAACGCATATCACATTATTGTTAGAATACTGTACACCGGGCATGTGCATGTCAGTGTGAACAGGGAGCAGAGAGATGGTTGCTTTGTTGCAGAAAAAAAACTAAGGGGGAAGAAAAGAGATGGCTAAATGTAAGGCCAGAGATTTCTGTGTTTGGACTGACAACGATGTGAACTATTACTGAAAGTTACACATAAGACGGTCATGATGGCAGAATTCATAGTTTGATCACATTGCAACCTGATATATGTTATGAGTAGGTGCACACATTTTTTACAGTGTTAGCAGTGGTATTAGGGGACCGCAAATAATGAGAAAAAAAAAAAAAATCTTAGAGTAGTGACAACATTTCATCCTCATACCATGACATAAATACAAAAGAACAGATGAAAGAAGTTGACAAAAACATGTTATTTAAGCAACACAGTAGTGTAGTATAATTCTTGCTTATAACAACGTTAATTTAAACAAAAACAAAGAAAATGTTAGATATATGAGTAAATTCTCAGAATCAATGGATGCAAGTTTTATACTTGTTAATATAAGTGGTTCTTGAGTTAGACTTTCAATTTAATGCTCCACTCTTAAATCCTCTGTAATATTGCCATCTGTACATCCTGTGATTAAATCTTTGCATCACTTGACTACAACTGTGCCTTCAAGGTCCCAGACAGCAGCTTTAT
The DNA here is from genome assembly GCA_029814745.1 of Zanclus cornutus. Taxonomy (NCBI): domain Eukaryota; kingdom Metazoa; phylum Chordata; class Actinopteri; order Acanthuriformes; family Zanclidae; genus Zanclus; species Zanclus cornutus. The sequence continues at coordinate 1,821,750 of JAQQZW010000024.1, read as the reverse complement.
GACTGTACTTAGTCGGGTACATACATTTCTAGTCATTACCTGCAATTTTTAACTACTGTAAGCCCCTAAGGATTTACATCAACACAGCTCAAGCCTATTGAGGTGGACTCTTCCAGAGCTAAATTACACATTAAGTTGGAACACATTACAACCAGCAATCTGCTTGCAATAAAACACATTGAAGGACCAAGAGTAATGATAACAATGGATGTGGAGCTCTCTTGAGAACTGCCTGGAATGTGCCAAAACCCATTAGAATATTCAGGTGTCCTTGTAACTGTGAGGACCATTTTACTGTTGGAATAGTGGGTTTAGTAAACAAAATTTACTGGCGTGTGAGACAGCCATATCCCTCTCTAAAGTTTTCTTTTGTGATATTTATCACTTAATGTATTGATTTTCAGGGATCCAGGCAGTAACAGCTTAATTGTTCTCATCTGAATTCATTCGATTACTTTGGCCTTTTAGGAGTTTTACAGTTTTCACACTGCAACACAAGAAGTGCAATGCTAGGGCCCTTACTGCTCCTTTCTGCTCTTCTTTTATAGTTGTGCATTTTGACATTGAAAAAACTCAGCAAGTGTCCTGGATGGTGAGCTGAGAAGGAGGGGCCTTGCCTTATCAACAGGGACCCCTTATAATCACTTGAGACAAAAACACATTAAAGATGTTAACTTGCAGAGGGTCAAAATTGGTATTACCTTGTTTGGATTTCGATTTTAGCTGCTGATACATTGAGCTATGGGGATTGGATTTTTTTCTCTTCGCAGAGATATGTGTTCTTAATGAAGGGTTCTGAAGCCAAATGACCATCAGGCAGTAAGCTTTAATACATTCTCAGGAACCTTAATAATGAAATTCCTGTTTAATAGGAAAACACTACTCATTTTCCCGCCTTGGAAGTACTGTTCAGTCAAGTAGATTTTAGTAGTTCCAGTCATCAATTTCCATGTGCTGTTTTTCTACGTTTTTATCTCTTACCTTTACGCTCTGTTCTTTGCCAGTATATGATATTGTTTATAATGTTTGAGTTTCAGAAACTGAACAATGCATGACAGTGGCATTTATGGCCTCCAGTACTTCCTAATTCCAGGGTCAGACTAGATGATATAATAGGTCCCCACCAATGTCAAGGTGTCTTGAATAATCCCTAGCAAAATTTCAGAGATCTTAAATAATCATGTTAAAATAATCTTGTCATTGATCTGCTAGAGCAGAACAGGGCAGATCAATGACAAGATCTTGTCAAAGCTGCCAGGCTTGTGTGTTTCCTGCAAAACATGTGATGTGTTAATGAAGAAGGGGGATACCTGACCTTAAAATCTGGCAACCTACTGTACTACGTAGCAAGCTGACTGCAGCACTGTCAGTAGTATCAGTGATGTATAAACAATGGCTTACAGCACTCAGTACTACAGTTTAAGTTTTTTAAATGTTGCAAAATGGAAAACTTGTGAACTGGACATGAGCAACATTAGTCAACTGACATATTTACACAGTGTAATAAAAAACGTGCAAAACTGTTCCTTCCCAAATGGAGCGCTACTCAGTAATGTGCATGTAGAGGGTCTATGCAACAACTTTTGTGAGTAAGTATTCCAAGTTTCATCACTTGATCATGATCAGCGTTTGTGACCACTGGTTTGGCACATTTGGCTCTGACCCAGAGACCAAACAGCAGTCTTCACAGTGGAAGAGCCAACAGTCTCCTAGACAGAAGAAGGTACATTAAATCAGGAGCGCAACTAACCATGCTGGTAATTTTCTTTGACATCCAAGGGGTTGTGCACCATGAATTCATCCCCCAGGGTCAGATTATTGAGGCCGAATACAACTGTGACGTTCTGAGGTGTCTGAAGGAGAACTGGCAACTGGGCTCTCCAACATTACAATAAGTTGGCTCACAGCACATTGGAAATATACGACTTTCTCTACCAATCTATCATGGTACTTTGTGGTTAGGTCTTAGTATGATCCACCACAGTAGGTTTACCTATAAAGCTTAAAAAAAAAAAAAACGTACAGAATGTGTGTAAGGATTTTGGATCACTACTAAACACTTACATGAGTAGGAGGGTTTCAAAGCAGTGCTCTTTGCCCCCCTTTAGATGTCATCCGTTTAGTATTTCTACGGCCAACACACATCATGGAAAGCACTCTCTTCAAAGATCATTTTAAGATAAAAGGCACCCAATAAGGACTCTCCCAGCTCTGCCATGGTAAACAAAGCAGCCAGTTTATGAAGCCCTGTCTCTTTGGTTCCTCAGATATTGACCAGTCAGCAGAGGACATTCATGTCTTTATGATTCCAACAAAGAGGTGGGTTATTGCTTTCTGACCTTTGACTTCTCAACTTGGACCCGGTTGAGCAGCCTAATGACTTCCTGCCTCTGTGTATTTGATGTGCTGCATTGGCAGAATCCAATTTTCTGGTATAGGCTGAACAACAAGAACGGTATTGTTATTCATAGCTTCAGAGGGCCAGCTGATTCACACGAGGGTGCTTTCATTCTCTTGCTAAGCGCTGTTGGGGTTTTGAAAATTATTAGTTTTGGAAAATCATTCTGTGCAGTATAAAGGAGATTCATTCATGTAATGTGGCTTTCGTGAAATGTTGATTCCTCAGTTGAACTAAAAATATATTTAAACCAAATATTTCCGACTTGACTATGAAAGTCTAATTGGATTGTGTTTGCTTTCTTACCCCTCCATAGGTTAAATTGATGCCACCAATACAAAAATTAACGCCCCAAATACAAAAATGTAAGTATTTCAATAGTGAATACCAAGCTATGAATTCATACTCTATATAAAATCCGATCACCACACATATAGTGTATATTGACGTTGAATTACATCACATTCACTATGTAACATCAAGGGAAGTGAGGCCCTCTTTTTGATAAATCACAAAACAAAACTCATGAAAACAACATATTTTAAAATCCATAATGTGATCTGCATACTGCTTGTATTTTGTTTTGCTGTTGTAATTTATCAAATGATGTCAGATCAAGATGGTGCACAGTGCAGAGACATAAGAGGTTCAGTCAAAAGGGTCACTATAGTTGAGGTGCAGATGATATGAGCTACACCATAAGACTAGTCACCAATAACATCATAAATGCTCCTTGCAAAGCAGAGATCCAAACTGTTTGAAAAGCTAATGTGGTCACTCAGTCCCCCAAATACATAACTCAGGACAGTGTTGGCTCTCTAATACTATTAAGTTATGGTTAACAATTCATACACCTTAATGCTCTTGAGTGAGGTGACAAATGACCAGATTATCATAGTTAATGAAAATGTAGCGTAGTAAGAATACAGTTATTTCATATATATTTCATTCATATATTTCAGCAGTCACTCAATTTCTCATTAGTCAGTTAGATTATCTGCTCTGCAGTGTAGTCAATGCAGTTAACTCATTAAACCAGAAAATTTTAGACTAACACTGGAATTAAAAAATTCTTATATTATGTCTTCATCTGCCAAACCTACCTATTTTAGAGCGAACTTTAGTTGCCAGTCTTATTTGTAATTAAGAGCTATAACCTAAGCATACATTCTACTGTGAAAGTATCACTGTACAGCAGCAGTAACAGCGGTTGCCTTATGGACTCTCTCCAGGGGTGTGTTTGACTTTGATGTCTGTTCCTTGAAATCACACTAATATTTTATCTAAAATACCTCAGTGTTTTTTGTGCAATAGTTAGCATCACAATGAATCTAGTAATCAAATAATAGATATGACAATAACAAAAACAAAGCAAATCCTCTCTCCCACCAAATACTTGGGTACTACACATACAGTCTGTATCTGAGTAAGAAAGGGAAAGCACTATATTTTTAACACTCTGTTTAAACTCTTTTTCAATTGATGGTTTTTATAATTTCTGGTTTTTGGAGGTTCTGCAGTGCCCTTTTAAAAGGCCATGGAAAATTATATTCTCTTAAAGCACTGCTTCTCTTCCTGACTTTATCCTGTAAAACTAAACAACACATTGTTATTTCTGTAAACCGTCTATTTATTACTAAAGCATTTTTCAGTAATACAGTTAAGATGGAGAAAATATGAATGTTTTGTGTTGCATGCTCTCTAATTTTGTGCAGGTGCTTCTAAAATATTCAGCAGGGAGTGCTAACATTGAAGAAAGTTAGTCTGGAGACCTGCCAGGGGGGCACCAGTGCTGATTGGGCAGGTGCTGGATGTGATTTTCTCCAGCCTCACCTGCTGTTTTTGTCTGTCTGGAAGTTTGTCAACCACTGACAGGTTGAGGCTGGCACAGAGCGGGGTAAAGCAAAATACGTCTGGGATGATGGTGTTGAACACCACGCTCGTATATGTCCCTGGGGAGTCGTGTTGTTACAGGAAGTTTTTCAGTCCCATGTTGACTGCATCATCCTCTGACCTGTTTGCTTGCTGGACAAAGTGCAGGGGGTGCAGCAGGGGGCCTGTGGTTTCCTTCAGATCAACACCAGTGTCTTAAGAGATTTCATGACTGCAGACGTTAGGGTGAATGTTCCTGAGATATAGGATTTCTTCGGTAGCGGGATTATGTGGAGCATTTCAAGCAGGAGGGTATTTCACACAGCTCCGACGATATGTTAAAGATCTGTGAAAAGATAGAGGTCAGACAGGAGGGTTACATGCTGTTCTATGATTCTTGAAAATACTCAGGATTTAATGACATGGTGGATCTTGACGGAGCAAGTAGAAGGTTATACATGAAGAGATAAGAACAGATGGAGCCTTTCTTGATGCTGAACTTGCTGTTGTTTGCATGGCATGTAACCCATTTAACTAACTGAAGCTCTCTCATGAAAACAAGGATTTCCAAATATTTCCATCTCTAACCATGAGTTGTGTTGGGGAAATGTGGGTAGAAACCATTAGTCCTGCACACCACTGTTAAATTCATGCAGATAACCTGCTGAGAACAGGATAAGAGGAGGAAAAGGAGACTCATTCGGGAGTAAACAGTGTTGTAATTAACAGTTTCAGATGTTTTTCTCATTTGACCCTTTAATGCATACCTCGGGTCTTTGGCAACCTGGGACTAATTTGCACCTTGTCTAATACATTCATTACATTTGATTAAGCACTCAACTCCCTATGTTCCTCTGTTACAATGCTGTGGTGTCAATATGTCACAAATGTTTTTTTTTGTATGTTTCTTATTGTTAATATGCTCAAAGAAAGTTTCCAAGCAATGTGATTTTAATATACGGCTAAATCTGCGTTTCACAAGACCAGAGGTATGTAGGAATGTTTGAAAAAATACACATGCATTAAAAGGTCAAATATAGAAATATATATTTAAAAAAAACCCTACATACTGGATCTTCCACACATTTCCTCTGTATCTGACGAAGAGTTTGAGCAGGACAGTTATTGATAAGATTGCATTGGCCTGCTCTACTGCCTCTGTAAGGGTCAACACTCTGTTTAGAGGGTCAGCAGAAACTATGATCTGGAGCCTGCACACACTCATGAAAATGTCACCAAGTAAATAAAAATTCTATGAGCTCCTTGCAGTACAGCTCTGCTGCTGATCCATTCCATCTCCTTTACTACTGAAAATATTCACTATCAGGAATTGTTTGCTGGAAAATTAGAGAGGGGCTGTGCTTCTCCTGTGATAAAGGCCTCCCTTGTAACCTTTACACCATTAAATAAAGCAGGGTTTGTGTTAGCCGTTAGTCCCTTTTTTTGATCAAATAGCTCAAGGGACTCCATATCTAAATACTAAATCAGGAACTAAAAGTCCCTTTGCAATGTTCTCATTTCCACCATGTCTGAAAAACTGAGAAAATTAGTCACATCTGCATTTGTCCAGCTTTAAAATGCGCTGAGTAAATTATGCTCCCTCTTGGGCATTTAAGTATGTCAAGAGGCAGTTGTTCAAGATAACCTAGCCTTTGTTTGGCTGGGCTGTTTAGAATTTTCTGCTCCAAAACAAAAAGAAAAACAGTCCACTCCAAACGTACAGGGTTTAAACAAATATCCTCCAGTTCAGCGTAATGGCTTGCTTCTCTTCATGGAGCACATATAACCTCCCACGGAAAGAGACTTCCATTGTACTTTTGTCTCGAGTATGAAGGCTTTTTTTTTTTCTTAGAATATGAGGAGAGGAACTTCTGGATATTGGAAAAAAAAAATGTTTAAACACTGGTTACGTAGGCTGATAAAAGTTGTATTTCCTTTCTTTCAGTGAAAATAAGACAGTAATATGCTCTCTATCGGTCATCTCCCTGACAGAATGCAGGTGACAACTGTATCCTCCCTCTGTGGAAATGTGTGGGCCTCTGCTAATCCATGCCTGTAGGTGTGTTTAGGACTCTATCAAAATAGCCAAGCTTTTTTTTAATTGAAACAGAGGGTTCGTGCCTCGGAGTAGCTCTCTCATGTCTCATCATCAGACCTCCTTTCTCTAAGTGGATGCGTAAAACTGTTCTTTGTCCAAGAATTTTGTCCAAGTTTATACTATGGCACAGACCAGTCGTATTTACAGATAAGCAGCATTGGCTGGTTTATGTTGCTTAGTGTTTTTAACAGCATCTGAAACAAGATATTCAGCAAAACAAGGGGAAATATGCGAAAATAAAATATGCAGCCATTTGGCTGTGACATTCACTGATGTGATTAAGATGAGGAAGAGAAACAAGTCTTGGAGGCCAAAACCATCTCCCTGCAGAAAAGAGAGGAAAGCACAGCACACACTCCATGACACCTCATGTACAAGCATAACAAGTGTATATTTTCTGCAGATGAGCACTTTTATGGGTTGTGAATACAGGGAGTCAGAGTAAAAAAAAAAAAAAAAAAGACGTGTCTTATGGAGTTTTTGATTGACTGCAATGCAAATTATTAATAAAAAATAAAATATAATTTTCTTCTGGCAAGTGGAAAAGCTAAACCATAGCCGAACTATTGTAAATCTGGTTTAGAAAACTTGAATCACATGTCCCCTTCAATAGCCCACTCTCCAGTGTATTTATGCACCCCAAGAAAGCGCGTCCTGGCTCGACTCTATATAGCATTACTGTCAGGTGCATCCTAAAACCCCATTCTCCTGTATCATAAAACAAAACCGAGCCAACCACTGGGTTATAAAGTTTTAAAAATCAAGGTCGGGGCACTTTTTTTTTTCATTATTCTTCACAAAACCTAACACACCTACTCCTGAATTTGCTAATGTGTTTATTCCTT
>JAQQZW010000024.1:1599877-1613434 GCA_029814745.1 Zanclus cornutus | reverse complement strand
TACAGAAACAGAAAGCACATATTTAGGGTCCACTACAAGATCTCCTTGTGAAATACTGTAAAATTGAATATCAATGGTAGGATTCTTACCTGTTCTCATATTAAATGCCCGAGTGACAACTGCTACAGTGTAGCGGCTCAGATTAGGTTGGACCCTTTGACCCGCCTCCCGAAGAGTCGACCCATGGTTAATAACATGGTCGACCAAAGTAGCCTTGATCTCATCTGTAAAAATTCTCCTATTTCTTCTAACCTGTCCTCTCGCCACTTCCTGTCCTCTGTGTCCCCTTGCTCATCCTCCTTCTTCACCTCTTCCTCTTTCTGATCTGCCTGTTTCTTCTCTTGCTCCTCCTATTTCTCCTCTTGCTCTTCCTTCCCTTACTCAAACACCTTTTCCCCTAATTCTTTCCTCAAATCTGTCAGCTTGTGTAATGTTAGATGGTGAGGTGTAGTGAGGGGCAGGAATTATTTATTTTCCTAAAAATGAGACATTTTCCATCCTGGGATCTAGGGGTGCAATGGATTGCTGTTGGTTTGTGGTCCATAGAAATCACGCCCTACGTTTCGGCCCGCATGAGATCCGTGGACTAAATGAAACCATCAAAGTGTGAAATACAGTTTTACTGTCGTTGTTACTTTTTCAAGTCATAGTTCCCCGAATCACAGTGCAGAGTTGCAGTGAAAAGACGGCATAGATGCAGCAGCGCATCCCTGTGTATCAGCTGAGTCCTAAAAAAGAGAAGAGTGACTGTTTTAAAAGCTGTCAAATCCTGACTGTGACAGTGCACATTTTCACTAGTATACCAGGGGAAACAGTGTGCTGTCATTATAGACATGGATAACAAGATTATGATGTTTATTCTAACTTTGGCAATATCTGATGTGTTAACTCTCACAGAGCTTGGTTCTGCTTTGCAAAATAATACTTTAATAATATATTGATGCAGAGTGAAATAGTGAAATATGGTAATTTACTTGACATCTAGTGGTGGTGAGACACAACTGAAGGTAATTTTGGTCAATATGCTGCAGGATTTTTTTTTTTTTCCTGTGGTGCATGCAGTTAAAATCAAGTCAACAGAATGGCAGTGACTGAAATTTTTTGTTATGATGTTATTACAAATAGTATTACAGGATGTATTATCATTTGCGTCATCTACACTATACAGAGCCAGGACACTCTTCAAGTGATACAGTTTTGTCAGGGAAGAGTGCAGAAGTGGAGGAAGAGGTGAAAGATAGCGCCAGCAGTACCAATACAGATGATGAGGATGGAGCACATGAGGAAAGGTGCACAGAAAGTGACAAGGTGAAGATGTTAAAATAACAAGCTGTAGATCACACGTTATGTGGAAGGGATTCAGAAGGAGAAAATCCTCTATCAGATGATCCAGGTTTATGGCCAGCAGAAATAACTAATATGGACAGGGAGATTATTGTTAGCCACAAAAGATGAAGACCAAGAAATGCCACAGGATTCAGTGGGAGAGTCATTCCCAGAGAATCCTCCATCAAGGAATTCACCTTTCAGGGGTAAAACCAAAGACCTAGATGACATCCACAATGGAAATTTCCTGGGCACACGAGGGCTCTTGTCTCATTACAATCGACTGCTGAAAGAGCACTTACAAAAAAATCAGAAAAAAAAAAAAACTAGGCTGACACATGATCTGAGCTCTGCCATTCAAAATGAGTCCATTGTATTATGTGGCAGAAGAATTTTGAAAACAATTCTAAAGGAAAGGGAGGATGCTATTTATTATTCAGTCATCTGTGATGCTACGCCAGTCATTTCCCATACTGAGCAGAATGTTCTGCTCATAAGATATGTGAGTTAAAACAAAGAGACAGATGACTGGGAGAGAATGATTTCTTTAATTCAAGGACTTTCACAAAAAAAAAGGAAGTGAAATAGCAGAGATGATTGAAAATGTGCCTCATGATCTTGGGATGGATATCACAGACTGCAGAGGGCAGGGATATGACAATGCAAACATGTCAGGGAAAATCAAGGGAGTCCAAGCCCAAATATTAAAGAAAAATAATCTGGCTACATTTTTCACCTTGTGACTCCCAACCCTTAACCTTAACCTTAAATCTTGTAGGTGCGCATGCTGCAGAATCTAACACAGAAGAATCAACATTTTTGGCTGCATCAAATGCCTTTACACACTTTTCAGTGCCAGTCCAAAGCGATGGGCCATCTACAAAGAGAAATCAGGTTGCTCTTTGCGTCGTCTCTCCGATACCCGCTGGAGTGCAAGGATTGAGGCTGTTAAACCTGTAGCAAAACACCTACCTTGTGTCATCAGTGCCACTGATAGCATACTCTTGTTATGCAGTCTCCCTAGTGAGACTAGAAGCTAGTGGTCTGAAGAGCTACTTTATGTCATTCAATGCTATTGTCCTCCTCACTGTCTGGCTGAAAGTACTGCAATGCATTGAGGATAGGAATGTGATGTCAAGCCAGGAAAAATCTCACTTGACTCAGAGGCAGCCAATATTAGAGCCTTAAGGGAAGAGATGCAAGCTTTTAGAGATGAGTGGAGTCTCTCCTGTCCAAGACAACACTTATTGCTACACAAATGGATGTTGAACCTCAATTCAGCAAGGAACACAGCTGCCAGAGGAAAAGAAGTGATTCCATGGTGAGATCTCTCAAGAGGAGACAGCTCAGGACAGTGCAGCAACTGTCTTTCGGAACACAGTGTGACTTGGACACTACGCTCCACACCACTGCAGAAACTGTCCAAGAATTTTCTGCTCTTCTGAAAGTTGAGCAGAGAAGTAAGGATAAAGTCCCTTCTGTGTGTCAACCACTGATCGGAAAGTATTCCAGAGATCTCACACCTCAGTTTGAAGATGAAGTAAGACACCTTAACACTGTTTATACTGCCGTTTTCCCTCCTAACTTGTCCCCTCTTGATCTCCTGCATGCAATTTGTAAGATGCAGCTGCAAAGCATTTTTGGAGAAGAGTGCATTGCTTTACGTAAATTTTGCACACTGCCTTTGACTGTTGCTGGTGGCAAGAGAGCTTTTAGTAGGCTTAAACTGATAAACAAAAGTATTTGAAGTCCAGTATTTCAGGACAGGCTTTTGCAGTCTTGCCATGCTGTCCATAGAAAGTCAATTGGCTAGAAAGCTGGACTTCTTAGTCAGTAAGACTAAGAAAGGTCTAGTGATGATTGTGAAACGACATGGCTATTGATATTAGAGTGAGAACAAGATATATCTCAAGGTAATAGCTGGATTGCTGTGAAAATTGTTGTGGACAGTCAAGACCCCAAGTCGACAAATCATGTTGATTTGCTGATCCTTGACCTTTCCTGTAGCACCACCATCAGGGCTTTTCATTTCCATTTTCATGGGGCCCAAAATACCTGGCGGCATCCCTGGAGACAGCTATTGCAAACAGGGGATAGAAGGAGAGCATGATTGACAGGTTGCCTCTATAGGGATTATGGGTAAGAGGTGTGTCGGGGATTTTGGTGTATATGATTGAGTGGTTATCTGAAGCAAAATGAAATAAAAAGCTTAAATATACTCCATCCTGTTCGTTTGTCTTTTAAATAATCCCTTTGATCCACAAAAAAAAAAAAAAAAAAATCAAACTCCTTTAGCTTTAGTATGTTTTGCTGGAGTTTTGCATTGTGTTGTACAAAATCAAACACCAAAAAATATATAAAATAACCACCAAAAAATTATCATACATTTAAAACAAAATTTTTTGAACAGCTTTTTTAAAATCTGGGCAGCAAGAGCAGATGAAAATTAACCTTGCATGCTAACTCTCACTCATTAAGTTTTTTGATTAATGAGCACGGTCTCTGTAATATAAACAAAATAAATAAAATAAGAAAAACTTAACACAAATTTTACCTATTTTTTATTTTCAGCAAATCCACTTGAAACAACGTGTTGGTCCGTCTCTCACTTCTTTGTCCCATCCTTGGAATTAAGCCCCACGCCCCATTTCTACGGAAGACATTCATCTTACATAGGTCATAAATATATATTGTTTTGAAAAAGGCTCTGTGATTTCCTAAAACAGATGGCCACTGCAAGTGTTGTTTAAACAGGAGGAAAAAGAGCATTTGTTGGAGACTATTTTCAGCGGTTGATTATTTCCACATTCAGCCCTTTGGTAAGTATTAGAGGAAGCAGGATGATGTATGTTGAATTGAGTTTAAAAAAATACAGTGTGTGTGTGTGTGTGTGTGTGTGTGTTCATGGTAATAAAAGGAACGTGTTACCCAATGTAAGAGTGTGGCTCATTGATGTTTTTATTAGTTTTTGGACAACAATGGAGCTTTATGGCACAGAGGAATCAAATATATCAGACTTTGGCTAGATACACAATACTTGTTTGCACAATCCTCTTATTGTTGGTCTTGGTTTGAGGATTGCTGACAATAAGACATAGCAATTTTTTATTGTCAGTGATAATAACCAAGTATAGGGAGGTACATCAAACAATTGCTTAAAGCGACTATCAGTCAAGGAGAGGAGATCCTGGCTAGAGCAAACAAACTGTCATAAATCATGAATGTGTGGCATGCTGAGAAACCTGTCAACCAACTAAACCACCATACCTCAACTCATTTAATTATAAGTTTACACAGTACTATTGAGATCCAAACCCAACTTAAAAGGTGACTTTGCATTTGAGCAAAGTGTAAGGTGTTGTTGAATAGAACAGATGTCTTGATGGTTCAAGCTTTGATTGGAAGTCAGCATCTTGGCAAAGCATGCTGAGAAAAAAGGGACCTGACTTCATTTGGGGTTGACCAACAGTGTGTGCTGTCTGCACATAAGAAAAAGCTCCTATTTGTATCCAAACGCGCACACACCCGACACCATCTACATATGAGCATGTTTTGTAAAAGCAATGATGATGAGAATTTTTGTTGTTATGAAGTATATGTACAGTGCCATTCATTTTGTTTTTGATACGAATACTTAGCCATTAAGTTTCATCAAGTCTCCTATAATGGGACAGATAGTAATTTGGAAAGTAAGTCGGAAAAACATTTACACCACCAAACATCATCTCCATAATAACCAGTGTCAATTTTTGTGAAGCTCTTAACCCAAATAGACAGAAAGTTCTTGCTTTTTGTCAGACTCTTATGCCTCTGTCTGTTGTTTCTTTTTTCTAAAAGGTGCGCATGCACCTATACACACACAGGCAGAGTTTCTTCTGTTCGTTGGTGGTACACCACTACTTGTAGTGTGATGAATGGTGCGTCCTCCCGACCAAGCGTAATCAAACACAGAAAAGTATAAGCTGAAACAGCTTGCACCTGTGTGGATCATGGGCTCAACAGAGTTTATGACTGGAGGGGTTGTAATAGGTTTTCCTTAAAGGTCCCCTCCACTCAAAAGTGCACAAAGTCTGTCACTGCCACACTTATCATTCTGATATGTCTGTTTGCCTCTGATTTGTCTGGGTCTGACTGAAGCTCAAACATGTAATATTATGGCTGAACTTCTGATGTTTCTTCTATTGCTAGCCAACTTGATGCACTCTGCTCTTTTACCAGTCAATCTGCTATAAGCAGTGGTGTTGGGTGGGGCACAAAATCTGTGGAAGAAAGAGGGCTCTTCTCATTTCTCTATTTTAGGTCCCCTAATCTCCTCTCTCCCCCATCCTCCTGCCTCTGTCCCAGAAAACAATATCAATGCACTGAAGGATGTCTTGATTTCTAAATGCACCTTGAGCAGTGGCGCCTGGTAATATTTTGGCTGGTGGGGTTCTTTTTGGGGGGTTCATGTTTTTTAGTGGTGGTATAACAAACAAGTAATCTTAGTAATGCACGAACCCAAGACAGAATGTACTTTACATAAAAAAGCCATTTGATAGATGTGCAATAACCATGTATCACCAGCAAGGTGCTCTGAAGCACCACTGCTGAGCAAAAATGAACAAATTCAATGCTATTAAAGCAGCAATAAGATGCCACCAATCAGCGAAGTTGAATTCTATGAGGGTTTATGACCAACAATTTTGAAATGTGAACAGCATGAAACTCATAGAGGCATTTATATGGGGAGCTCACTCTTTTCAGTAAGAAACATTTTAAACAAGGTTTGATTTCGTTTGATGTATTAGATTGTCATAAGTTGACACGCTAGGTAGAAGGATGATGATGTAAGAAATTATCTTGGTCTGACTTGAGCCTCTGCAGCCATACTGCAGTAAACATATGTCTGAGTCTGCAATCCACTGAGGAAACATCGAAGTCTCTGCTGTCATGTCTTTTGTCTCCACACAAACGGAGAAAAGGAGTTCACAGCCAGGTCAGGAGACTTTTAACCTACTATGATGATTCAAAATGTCTGCTGACAATAAGATGAGATATTTTATCAAAAAGAAGTTTAAAACTCTGAAAAGAAAAAAAACATTCACTACGATGGAAAATAAATCAAACTGAAGCCAAATGATAAAAAAAAACAGACAGAGCTTCAGAGTTTGATTTATATGATGAGGATGAATACCAAAATAATCCGTATCCGTGGGTGAGTGTATTTATTTTGCATAAACTTTTGCATAATACATCATATAACATTTTGCATTATAAAACGGTCACCTGAACATTTTTCTGTGAAATTTGTGAATTCATTTCTAAAATGATGTTGTGATTGGACCATAAATCATAAAGCTGTTACTACAAAAATTGCTGTGTTTGACTTAATCCCCCTAAAAATGACATTGCCCTTTTATTTCTAAGTTTTTCTGTCCCTTTTCCTATTTCAAAGCAGATCATTGTTAACAGTTGCAAATTGTTACGTCAAGCATGTGAGGTTTCCAAATATGGAATGCTGGTCCCTCACTAGTGCCTCCTTTTATGTATGATTGGCAGTTTCATTTATTAGCTTGTTAAAATTTGGATAATGTCATGTCAACCTCTGCATTGAGCAGCAAAAAAAAATGTAGGTGAGGCCTGTCCATTTGGCCGGTGTTACGTCCGAAGAGGATGAACCCAAATGCAGAACCTGACTCAGGATATGGTAGATAAAGATTTATTTGACAAAATTGGGGTGGGTGGTCCCAGCAATGAAGGCAGAAGTGAGTTGGAAGGCTAAAGGGCGGACTGAGTGAGGTTAAGCAGAGGGGAATGGTAAAGAGTGAGTGGGGCAGAGTTGCTGGCAGAGACAAGTGATCTGGCTTTCAGGCAGGCAAATGATGATCACACTGGGAAAACAGGATTAGAGTGAGGCAAAAATACAAGAGGTAACGTGAATGCACTAGTCAAGGTGGCTGAGGTGTTCCTTTACCACTGAGGCAGACACAACGATCTGGCACTGAGCAAGTGGAGGACAGAGGTTTATATACTGCAGGGTTGGTGAGTAGAATGATTACAAGTGTGCAAATAGTCCCAATCTGCCAGCCGAGAACTGGGATCACCACGCCTTCTGGACAGGCACTGACAAACCCACGGTATGGCTGTAGCCCTACCTGTGGAAAACTACACTCACTCGCCAGTTTATTTAGGTACACCAAGCTAAAACTAATGCAATCTAATACAACAGTCCTGCAAAAAACCCTCTCTGTATAACAGTTAGAATGTTCAGTTTTTTTAAAACTGTGTCGGAGAGGTGTTAATCTAGTTATATGGTTAGTTTGGAAGATGTAGTTCGTGCTGTTGAACTGTACTGCATTATATGGAGGGGTGTTTCTAATTTTTCTCCACCCATTAATATTAATAAGGGCAGGATGAATAACCCATTAACTTGTTTGAGAGAGTGGATTCTTTGACCAGTGTAACATACATAAAGTAGACATTAAACATTTCACAATGCCTTCTGTTTCACAGTGTCAAAACTACATAACTGCATTATCAAGGATCAGTGATTTTCTGATTTAACCCATTCTGCTTTTTACTGCCAAAGGAACTGAGCCATTAAAAGAAGTCGTTCTGCAGGGCATGCATCTACCCGAGAATCGAGGGCAGTTCATCTCTTTATCACCTGAGCATTATGAGCATGTTAGCAGCACATACTCTGGCTCTTGTGGTACACTGTGTACTGCTGAAGTATTTGTTTGGCTGAGTTGGAGAGTTAGTTGCATTGGGGACCAATGTCCTGTAGCAGGCTAAGGTCCCACGGGCCCTTTTTCTCCCTAGTTCGACAGGACCTCTGGGTTTAACCTCTGACAGAATGGCACATTTCACTCTGTTTGTAGTTGTTCTGTATTTAACACAAAAGTATAAATGCATTTCAGAAAAGGGAAAGAAAAGTGGAAAGGAAAAAAGTTTGGTGTAATTAACAACTAACATTGCTCTCACACCTGTAATTTGCTTCTTTCAATTCCAACCAAAGAACAGAAAAACAAAAAAATGCATTTTTGGCCATTGCTTGTTGTCAGTTTCATCTTTACATTAACCCTAACCCTAAACCAAAAGAAGTTAACATGAAGCCGTACAGACTGACACATAACTCATTCATTGGACAGTTGTGGTGATGTCATTCTGCATCATCAGCACTACATAGACCCATGTGGGAAAATTAAATTCTGGAGACTGGAGACAGATGCTGCACCTTAAAGAGGCATATTGTAGTGTAACATTGAAAGGTATGGTCACTGTGTAGCCACCGCAGTATGTGACATGCTTTCATTCATTTCATGAGGAGCTGCTAAAACAAACAGAGTAGGACACAAGCACAGCACATACCTGTTCCTAACTCCTGAGGCCTGTACTACAAAGCAAGTAACAAATTTACCACGTCAATGCTGATGTTCAGGGCTTTACAGCTGCTAATGTGTTAGTGCTGTGTTCACACCTTGTTGCCCTGTTCGAAAAAAATTCAGCTAATGCAGGTTAAAGTGGAGTGAAGCTTAAAAGGTAAAAGTAAAGCTTTTAGATAATATTTGTCACAGAGCAGGTGAATGGCTATATTGATTAGTATCACCATAAGGGGCTGAGCTCATTGACCGTAAAAAGATGGGTCACACTACAGTTCCTCAAAAGTAAAGCCAAAATATCTCAATGTCAGTGGATAGAACACGAGTCAAACTAAGAAACCAAAGCACACGTCAAATAAAATTTCCCTGAAGATGGTTTCAGGTTTCTTATTACGCTGTTATATGTTCAAGTGTTAGTTTTTTCTGATGAGTTTGGTTTTGATTAGTCATTTGATGATAAAAGGGGGTGGGGGTGAAATGTCATGATTGACCGCTAACCCTAACCTGTCATTGAGTCAGGGAGCTTTATGGGCAAGTCCTCCATCACTAATGCTCAAACTCTGACTCCAAATTACGTCACCAGGGCAGGATGACAGCCCCCCTATCAGAGATGTTTTGGCTTCATTTTTGTATAATGGGAGAAGGTGGAGATACGTCGTCCATGTTTTTTTTACCATCATCGGCTGAGCTAGTTGTATCAGCAAGTGCACTGATGTCCCAATTTAGGAAAAATAAATAAATAAAAAAATAAAAAAGTTAAGCATACTACACCTTCCAATCCTCAGGAACCCTAAACCTCAACTTCCCATAAAGGAACTTCCAATGATCCCTGTTTACACGGCATTTTCAAAATTAAAAGAATTGTTTAACATTTAGGGAAATAAGTTTTCTTTTACTTTTTTATTTAATGAGAGTTAGATGCAAACATTGATAAAACTCACAATATAAATAGAGCTGAGAGAGAAAAAGGAAAATTAGTAGGGCTGAGCAGGTACACCATTATCTGTGTCTATGTCTATTCAGTTAACTGTATCTGTGTCTATACTTGGAGTTGGAAGGTCTTTAATCAGAAGTGGGTGGTGCTTAAACTGGAAGTGGGTGGGTTATTCAAAAGTTGTTATTTTAAGACTCATTTTCAAATATGGGTTGATCAGAAGCACATAAATTTATTATTTGTTAGAAAACTACTTATGGAATGGCCCCAGAACTGAGTAAGTCAGATAAGTCAGAGAACAAGTAAGTTGAATAAGTAAACCTCAGTAAATCAATGACCATAACACTTACAGTATTAGAGAGTATAAATTAGAATGCTTGACCCAGAGTTTTCATAGAGTTAGATTCTTTGTAACTCTAAATTTAAACAGTGTGATGTTTCTGTGTGTGATCACTGGACTTGTTCTATCTACAGTGTCTTTATTTTTGGGGGGAACTGTATTTTTCTACAAAGAGTAAAACACAATGTTAATTATAAGGTGTGTGTGTATGTATCACATTGCGATGTGGACACAGCTACCACTTTCACCATCAAGCCAGTACAAATACAGACTCATAAACAGTACAGTGCCTGAGATGTGTGCTGTAATTATTTCTTGGCAGGCCTTTATCATAGGATACGCTTACTGCATCCTCAGTCTAGCTTTATAGTCACAACACATGAGAGATGTCTCCGTGTAGTTGTTTGTAAGGAACTACATGAATTGTTTGAGGGTGTTATTTGAAAAGGCCAAAAGTTAATATACCTGTCTGGAATCCAGTATGTCTTTGGCTCTAGGTCTGTTGTCCTTGTCCTTGTAGACTTTACTTTGAGCCTGATTTTTCTTTCAAGTTTCTATGTCCACATCATCAAAATTAATGTGTGCTGCCACCTGTGTCCATTGTACATTTAGTTATTTTTGTTCTAGACTCGGTGCTCATTATTTACTGTTACTTTTCCTTCAAATGTGAAAGAAGGTTATTTCATAGGTGGACCTGTGTGTCATTTAAAGCAATAGCATGTGTATCAGCACACTGTGACTATATGCTTCAACTCCAAATCAGAAGCAAAAGTGCATCTGAACTCTCAAGTCTTTCTCTGCTATCAGACAAGACAGTGACAAGAAACATTAAAAACGCAATTACCCAAGACCTTGGTCAATGAAAAATGCTAAGAAATAAAAGTACTGCCTTCTTGCATTTGAAATTATTCAAATATATCATACTGTTTGCAGTTCAACCACATTTGCCACATTAGTTGTTAATATACAAATGTACCCACTTAAGATGTGTGAGCAGAACGGAGTGACAGTATCAGTGTGATAAATTCTGCCTCAGTTATTACAGACAAAGAGACTGTTGTGTTTGAAATTATGAGCACCTGCTTTGCTTTCTTCCTACAACTTCTATTTAATTTACATTCAGTCACACCAGCATCTGCCTGCAATCATCATATTTGAAAGGATCTGTCTGGCACAATGACAAGGAACCAGAGACAAGGGAGCTAAGGCAACATATTAAAACCACTGTGTGTGCGGCTCTATGCAAAACTTTGGATTCATCTTTGAATAACTTGCAAACTTGGCGAAGAGAATACAATAACTTACAAATGTGAATCACCATCTTCCCTTCTATTCTTGAGTTATGGTGTTGAATAATGACCAAAAGAACATTATAATGTCAGAGTGGAGCTGACCTTTACCCTTTTGGATGTAAAATGTCATCACTTCATCAGCTATGCTATAAGACATTTGTGTGAAAATTTGTCATAACTAACGAATGACTTCTTGAGTTATGACTAAAAAAGGATGGAGGGCAACCCGACAACATAATGTCTCCAGCCATGGCTGTCGCTGGCATGGAGGCATTATGTTTTCAGTCTGTCCATCCAGCCTTCTGGCAGTAGGTAAAAAGTAAAAGAAAAAAAGAAGAAGAAAGGAAATAAAAATGTAATCACATCTTGAAGCTCACAACAGGCTATCGTCTGAAAGGGTCACAGAGGGAACTGTGCCTTCACCTGTCATTGCTCAAAAACAGCATCCTTTCTTGTTAGTGTAGTTTTTTGTTCTAAACAGCCACAGCAAAGATGTTATTCAAATGATTTTGTATATTCACATCTATGTTTGTAAAAAGCACTTCTTTTCCAAAGCCTGAATGCACACAGATGAGAGTGTTGTTTTCCACTCAAGAGACTAATTTCACCGACTAGACTTAGAGAGTAGATTGTATGACTTTATTATGCAAACAAGCACAAAGCTGTGTTTATCTTTGACTTGTGGCTTGGTTTCAGTCAGTTCAAGATTAAGACACAGCAGGACTTTTAGCCTCACTTTTAATGCTGCATGCGTTCCAGCCTTGTTCTTCAATTTTTAGCAAACGCTTAGTAAAGCAGATTAGCTTCCTTTCTTTCCACACATGGGAAGCAGCTTGTGTGTTGGAACATATTGATTTTGCCAAAACAACATATGCTGTGACAGTAAATAAATGGTA
Organism: Zanclus cornutus; assembly: GCA_029814745.1. Taxonomy (NCBI): domain Eukaryota; kingdom Metazoa; phylum Chordata; class Actinopteri; order Acanthuriformes; family Zanclidae; genus Zanclus; species Zanclus cornutus. The sequence continues at coordinate 1,601,285 of JAQQZW010000024.1, read as the reverse complement.
GATCAGTGGGGCATTGAGGGTTTAAAACTACTGCTGTCACTGGAAGGTATTGGAGTGCGCATTGTGATAATATGTTGCAGGCCTTTGAAGATGAATACCAATATTTAGGGGCTAAACATGCCACCAGTTTACCTTTTTTGTAACCAGTCTGCATCTTCAAACAGCATGAACTTAAATTTACAGTGAATGCCATAAAAATTCTTAAAGGTAGGCAACTTAGTGAGAGATGCTGTAAAATATTGGCTAATTGATTTTAATCTAGGGCTATTATTTATAACAAAAATATGAAAAGATGAACAAATATATAACTAAAAGTTTAAGTGCTGAAGGTGAAGCTTGCAAAAAATTAATTTAGGTAAATGGGCTGCATATACATAGCACTTTTCTAGTCTATGGACAACTAAAAGTACTTTACATACTTGTCAGCATTCACCCATTCAGGTACTAATGGCAGGGGCTTCAGTACAAGGTACCAACCTGCTCATCACACACCCACTCACACACCGAGGGAAGAGCCATCGGGGCCAATGTGGAATTCAGTATCATGTACAATGACATTTTGACATGCAGGATGGAGGAGCTGCGGATAGAACCATCTTTTAATAAGTGGAAGACCAGTTTTACCTCCTCAGCCACAGCCGCCTCAAACTCAATAGAAGTAAATCAACATGTTCATGAGGCTATTTTTCTGCTTCTAGAATATTTTTCATTTACAGTTTATTCCTCCTTGAAGTCATACAGTACATGACTGTATTGTAAAATTTGTAAGAGTTTCAGAGTGTTTGAGTGTGACGTGATAATTAATGTAAAGAGGCACAAAAAGCAGGGTTTCGTAATGAGACAGGGTCTAAGCAGGCCAATAATGCATTCAATCAAAAAAAAAAGACCTACAACCATAGGCATAACCTTAAATTAATTTCCCTGTTTACTATTGGTTGTAACCCCTCCTCCATACCAAGCAGTAAAGCAATTGTTGCTAATGGGCTTGTCTAACCCTGTGTATGCTTTGACAAGTCTTGGCCACAGCATCTCATGAAGAAAGTATTTCAGGTTGGCTAGCAAATGAAAATCCACCGCGTCCCCCTAATCAATAGACCAACCAAGTCTACTGCACATTCTTTTTCATTAGTTCGTGTCACATAGTGCTGCATGGCACTTCTCTGTCAGACTTATATAAGAACAAAGGAGGTGGAAGAAAAGACAGCAGGACAAGTACAGGAGCTGTTTCTAACACGCCAGAAAGTCTGACTGCAAAACAAGTCACAAATGACTGTTTTCTTCAATTCTATTATAAGATAAACATCTTTATTCAGAAAAAAGTAAAGTGGGAACAAATCTGTCAATAAAATAATGAAGCAGGTTTGCCTTGATTCAATCTGAAAAAAAAAAAAAAAAAAAAATTTTTTTG
>JAQQZW010000024.1:1363740-1373793 GCA_029814745.1 Zanclus cornutus | reverse complement strand
CAATAATGTGTGTGTGTGTGTGTGTGTGTGTGCAGGTGCGTCTGCGTATCCTTCCTGGCTCAGAGCAGCAGATGCTATATAACTTCTATCCGTTGATGGCTGGTTACCAAACACTACCACAGCTCAACATCAGCCTGCCCCGCTGCCCAAACAGCAACACACAGACACTGAGACGCTTCTTACCCCAGCGCATCTTTGTCAAGGTAGGACAGTCACAGAAATGCATGTACACTACTGAGTTAGCAGTCATCGTTCTGTGACTTTGAAGACATTCAACGTTTCAGAGTATCATTGTCTTTATCTTTCTCCTCAGCCTCAGGGTCGACAGCTGGATGATGCCTCCATTGCTGCAGCTTGAGAAGAACACACAAACTGTTTACTGTAAATATGAAAACAAAGCAACATTGTGTTGGTTGTTATAGATGTGCGATTCCTCACATATTAACACTATTTGTTTCAAATTGATCTGCAAAGACACACCTGGAAAACCTATTGACCAAGCAGAGGGAGACATTTGTTTCCAGTGTTTCTGTTCAGAGTGAATGTGATGACATGATGAGCCTGACAGACGGCTGGTGAATGATCTGATACCACTGATGCTCATGAATGAATCTGATGTGAACTGTATGGAAATGTGAGTAGTGTGTAACACATGAAAATTGAAAGCGAGGAGATTTTAATTAAATTGAAGTGATGTAAACCAACTGTGTTCCATGTACATGTTATACAAGGACTGATGACAGCAAGTATATATTCTGTTTCCAATGGTTATGTGACAACATGTAGACACAGAAGTGTATAAGCTACTTGTTAACTAGAGACGAGTGGATAAAACCGGATTTCTGTAACTTGTTTTACTTATGTGAAATCACTGTGTCGCCATCATGTCCGAGCTTGTATCAGATGAAGAAAACATGACCGATGACGTCTGAAACTTCAAATGTCACCAGTGCTTCACAAAGAGCTTCATTCTCTTTGACAGTCCTGAAAGTTTTGCAGTGAATAACTAGGAAATATGGTAATTTAGACTTGAAAGACATGCTACAAGTATTAGAGCGTTTCAGCCTGATTCCCAGTAGCAGTGTGATAAGAGTGATGGGTTAATTTAATGAATATCACATCACATTGTGACTCATGAAATGTAAATATTAACCATGAAGTCAAAATGGATGAGCCCACAGTGGACAAAACACAAAAAATAAACTCAAAGGATTTGATATCTGGGCTTTTTTGGACAGTGCATTTATTCATTATTTGACTGTAATGTATAGCACAATGACATCTACACTAAATGTAGCACTTCCAAACAAAGGTATTGCAGCTTTATAATGATAATAGGCTTTGCTAACTTCATAGATATTACACACATTTGAGACTAAAACTATTAAAATAAGAGCAGTGTTGTAGTGCAACAGTTCCAGCTGTAGAGCCCTGGTATCGGGTCACCAGATGTTCCTGGGCTGCTGAGTTTGAAGCCCTGAAGCTTCCAGTCCACAGTTTTGTCAGCACAAATAGAAAGAAAGCCCCAAAGCTTCAAAGGGTCTCATCCACTCATCACTGGAGGAACTGTGGGGAACATGGTGAAACTGCGGTTCAGGTAACAGGACCAAAAATATAAAAATGATGACCCATTATCTGTTGAGAAGAAAAGAGTAGCCATGCTAGACTACCATGGAATTTACCATGTACAGTAGTGCCATGTTAAGGATTGTGTCAGCTATGAGGTTTTACACAATTTGCTGTGCATCAAAATTATGATGAGATTTTTTTCTGTGTGGATTGTTATTAGATTTTGGTATTGCACTCTGCCTTTCAGTGATCCTAATAGGAACTGATGACTTTATGAGGGAAACAAAACCAGCACCAGCAGGACCCACATTGTCTGGGACAGGGCTGTATGATTCAGAGCCAGGATGCTGGGCAGGGTCTTTCTAGGCAAACCATCAGTCAAAGCTAAAAGCAACTAAACTGATAAGATTGGAGATCTGTTTTCCAGTTCCTTCCCTGTTCGAATGTAATCCATCATATGTAAAAAGGTCCCACTTGGTCCAGAAGAAATCAAAATGACTGATAAAACAAGGTCCAGTACCAGTGGTAAAGTTTGGCATCTACATGTGCAGGCTGAAAAGACGGCTAAAACGCTCAGAGCTCTTCGTTGTAGCGGGAGTCATTCCAAACAGGACGCGCATCCTCCCCAGGCCAGAGACTCAGGTTCATACTGCAGCTTTGCAGATTGCCTGGACATGACATCATTCCCGCCGGTGTGAGCAATCACAATGTGTACAGGGGGGTGGATGTCCAGGAGAGCGGGAATGAGTTCAATAATATCAACAGAAAGAGACAGAAAGTTTAACGAATCTGATAATGGAGTCTCCAACAATTAAAATCTAATAACCTTTTTTTGTTTTGCTTTGAGTTTATGGCCGATAGTTGAGGAGCTGGCTGAGTGCAGGTGTGCTGAGTGGCTGATTATCTGGTGTGTATCTTGTGTATGTGTGTGTGTGTGTGTGGGGGGGTTAGTAACGTGGCTGCAATGAGGGAGGGGAGGTCACTGGAGCTGATACAGAATGGAACAGCTTGTCAGGCTCCGACTGTCGGAGTTACAAATGTGGGCGTATGAGGGGGACAGCGAGGCCATGGGCGAGATGACACTGGTGGGTGTGGAGCACTTTCTGATGAAAGGCCGAACACAGTCCGCTTTGCGAGCAGGAGGTGCGACATCAGAGAGGACCGGCTCTGGAGGGAGGTGGTACACATTCAAATTTTTCAATGATGAAGATATGTGCTTTGAATGTAAATAAGGTGCATGAGTGTATAAAAAAGTATTAAAAGAGAGTATGTTTTTTCAAACATTTTCCAGGAGAAGATCCCTGGACCCCCCTATCGATGTCTGGGCTAAGCCACCACTCTCCTCCTGCTAAGGGCTGCTGGCTGCCTGCAGACTAGAGACATGCTAGCAGGGAAAAACAATGAACTGCTCAATGGCTCAATTGTCAGATCAGTGGTCTCTGCTGATGGGGCCATCAGTAGAGCTACAACAAGAATAATTGTCATTTGTATGTTGTTAGCACACTGATGTTAGTATTTAGCTCAAAGTTTGGCTCTTCTTAAATCCACCCGTCATTTGTTGTGAAACGGGTGGTTTTATCATAAAATGGATAAAATCTATACCTTGTTTATCACTATACATAATTTGTAATGTTTCCTAATGATAGAATTCTGATGTGATATACTGACTGACATGATGTTGAAATTTAAAACCCACAAAAGCAAGAGGAGTGAAACAGCGCAGGAAATTTCCTTTAGCTCTGTAGACCCAAGTTTTAGGTATATGAAATATACAAGCATCAATGATCACAAACATGCATGTAACTCAGCTGCTGCTGCTGATCGAGGGATGTAACTTGGAATGCTTACTCATGAAGAAACGCTTACACCTGCTACATGCACATTATTGTGCAGCTCTCTGTTTGAGTGCAACAGAAAGTCGTAGAAGTTTTCGATCGCCCTTTGAATGTGGCCTGTATAAAATCAAAAAGAAAAAACAGGAACCAAACATGCTACACTATTGACATGTAATGGCGACATATTGACTTTGTACTATACTTGCTTGTGAGATTTTGGGGAAAACATGCAGATCCTTGCACTGTCATAGGGTTAGGGTTTTTGACAGTCTTCCTCACTTCATCTTGTATTTGGAGTCTCAGTCTTTCAACACCATCAGCCATCTTCACCTCTTGGGGAGGGAAATTCACTTCTGCCCTCTTTGGTATTTTGATCCTGCCTGACTCAACTTAGTGCAATCGCTCCCCATCTTAAACTTCAGACTGTTTTTCAGATCATACCATTCTGTCTGAGATCCTGGCTCTTTTAGACAAGGATGCTTAGTGACGAATGCTTCTGCCCCCAGAAACTTCCATATCAGTTGGGTATGCTTTGAAGCTATGCATTTTGGCTGCCAGGGTCTCAGTGATGTGCTTTTGGCTCCCAGATAATTTAAAGTTTTCTGTTCTCTCATATGTAGTATTTCTCTCATGAGTTCTACCTCATGGGAAAAAGTAGGCACTGGAAAAACATCAGTCCATCTCTCATTCCTGTCTGGAGTCAAGGCATGGGGCGATAACGTGTCATCTGATGCTACTGAAATGACATCACTCTCTGTGGAAGCTCCTTACTGGAACATAACTGCCTGTCAAAGTCTTGATCTTTGTATTATCACCTGAAGTCAAAGACTGGCATAAACTTCTCTTTCATCGTGGTTTCTAGCTAATCCACAGATTCTGATGTGAAGATAAAGTCATTTTCCTAGTAATGTGTGGGGAGTTATGGACACAAAGGAAGGTTTCAGCTGCCATTTCCTATTTTTCAAAAAGGACAAAAAAAGAGAAAGGAATAACATTTGGTTTGACAACACAAAATCAGGCAGTTTTTAGCACATTTTTATTTTAAAATGAAAAACGGCATTAGTTTTAGATGAAGTATCAATCCTAAATGCCTGCCTTCCAAAAGCAAAACCAGTTAACTGTATTAGTTTTTCTAGGCTGGTCATGGGGGGCACTGGGTAGTGTCACAGATGATGTCTCCAGAATGAGGAAAAAAAGTATTTAAGAAATGAAAATTATTTCAAGTCTGGCTGTGTCGAGTGCTGCAGCTATGCAAAAGAAGAATTAGTTGGTTCTGCAAAAGAACATTAAATTAATGTCACTGTGCAACTTTTGGATGTGTAGTCTTTCTTAATACGTACTTTCAAAGTCTTATACTTCACCATTTTTACGACAAACTGGGACTTTCTTGACTTGCCAAACTCTTAAATTGACAGACATCATATGTGTAACTGATGGCACAATTTAAACAGGATCAAAAAAATGTTTTGTCTCTACAGGCTTCCATACATATTTTTTTCCAAAATAAGGTCCAAAAGTGAGTTACCAGGGGCGGAACTTTGGCTCTCTATATCTGGGAGCACATTAGTTACTGAACATTACAGACATTACAGGTGCTTTGCCATCTCAGAACCTTCGAAATTACTAAGATGTCGTTTTGTAGTCGTAAAATCACCACAGGACCTTTAAAACACAAGCTTTGTACTTTGAGAACGATCTAAAAGTCATTACACAGACTTCCACTTTTCACAAGTAATGAGGCAGTTAATGACAGATTAGGCTAACATAAGCTCACACCACATTTACTTTTCAAACACTTAACTGCTACCATAATAAATGCATTTCCTGCAAAACACAAAGCACAACATTAAAATATGATCCTGAAACAGCAGGAAACACTAACTCACCAGAGAAGCACACTCAAAGAGAAAATCAACGTAATGACAATCAGCTCAGTAAGTACTGTGGAAAGTTAGCTGAGCAGGGTCGGAAAAATACTGCATGCCACAGCACCTGTCACATGGAAGATCTTCAATACTCCCACAGCAAATTTCCCAGAGGAGAAAAAACCCCCAACTCTCTCCTTTTCAGCTTTAACTTCAAAGGCACTCACAGACTGGAAACTTCTCTGCGTTTGTCATCCACTGCGAACAGAGACGACATGGTGGACTTTTCCACAGGCTTGGTGAAGAGGGACGTACAGGGTGTCAGATAGACTGAGGGATTACTATAAAATGATTAGAGTACAAAATCAAAAATAAATTCAAGTAGCTGAGCACTGTATACTCACAATTAAGAATCTGTACTCACAACTTAGAACATAAGTGGAGAAACAGCTTTATTTTTGGGGTAACAACCCAGCTTTTAGTGTTAGGTTTAACAGTGCAACGTGGATATGATAAACAAACAAATAACCATTTGACATTCAGTGCATTCAGCAACAACTGTCTGCTATGTTTCAGTTTCAAACTTTAATTTTTTAAAACTTTACAGTCATGCAGCCTTCATGACTATTAAAAGTCAAGATTTAATAATAAACAATCCCAGACAATAACTTGTTTATTTAACAATGTCTCACAATAAACTGTTTAAAAAAAAACAAAAACCAGAACCACACCCTGCAAATGAGCAAACATTTACTATCAAAAATATGAACATTATTTCATTTTTATGTTGTTCAGCACATTAACCCATAGAACTTCAATTTTCCATAAATTCTTCCTTATGGAGCTGCAAAGTTTGAAGAAATGATGTTAAATGTTTTTCATCTACATATTTTGTATCCGCAGGTTGTATTGCTTCATTTAAGCTACATCACACTGACACAGAGCAAAATATTCACAGACAAGACTCTATTATTTATGACTGCAGCATTTTTGGAAAATACCATAGAAAATACCTGAATGTCTTGTGCATTATTTTATACACATTTTCCTTGAATTCAGCAGTACACATTTGTGAATGTACTATTAAGAGGCTTCTTCTGAATATATTTTAAATAGACCCTACCATCAATTTGCCAACGTGAGGCGTTTCTTTTACTATTCTCTGTTAAATACTTAGTCACATACATACATTAAACACGACTGTTTCTAGTTGTAAATTACAAATGTTCATTATCTTGACTAAATAGAGGATCATTGCACACATGTACACAACAGCAAGATGCAAATGCAGCAAGAAGAGTGTTCACGTTCAGAGGATGTGATCTACATGGACTGCTTTTATCTTTGTATTGATCTCATTGATACTAGTATCAATACTCAAAACAAGACTTTGTGTAAGTTGGGTACCAATGCGCCCACCCCTATTAGCAACATGCATTAAAATGAGCCAGCCATCATTGCTGATGGCAATGGAGCACAATGTTTTATTTCAAGTTCTGTAGCTGCCACTTTTAAGTTATTTGCACTTTGGAGCAAACCTAATGTTCATTGTCTTCATTATATATATATTTTTTATTTTATTTGAAATTAAAATGGCTTAACTTTAATGGTCTTTAACATGGAAACGTCAGTGACATGAGGTTAGCTTTGCATGAAACAGCCAGTAGAATTATCCTTTCTGCCCTTATAACACAAGCATTTGTACTTTTACTTGTGGAAAGGATGTGCGTACTTTTGCCACCTCTGTCAAGTAGATATTTTGTTTGTGTTAAAACGAGTATCTACGTTGGAGAACACTGGAGTTTTTCTGGGTTTTAGCACACGTTCTAGTACACGGAAATAAAGAAGCTAATAAGGCAGCAAAAAAGGTTTTTTTTTTTTAATAAAACCAACACTAAAACACATGTATGGGCAGGAGGAACAATTTGATGATAACCAGGCGGAGAGAGGGTTATTAAAGTTAACTACAACTAAACTAAACACCAAAACTTGGACTCAAAAACATTTAAATTAAATGAAATAAATGTAACTGGATTTTAGATAAAAAGAAAAATAACTGAAATGAAACAGTCACAAAACTTATCAAAACATGGATACAGGAAACGTCTGTAGTTTTAGTCTTTGTCAACACAAGCATGAGGAGGCATTGGTGCATCTGTTCAATGAGACTTAAATTTCTACATGTAAAAGTGTTGTGTTTGAATTGTAATAGGGCCTACCTATTCTGGACAAGCACCGCCCATATTATAGTAAACTAAAACTAACACTGAAACCAAATTAAAAGAAAAACTAAACAAAAATGAAAAATGAGCAAATCCCCTCTGGAAACTAACTGAAACTACACGGAATTGAAACAAAAACTAAAAACGAGTAAAGATAAAAACAAAATAAATGAAAAATAGAAGAATAACAATAATTCAGGGTTAAGACTGAGTTACTGTGCAGTGGCTCATGGGCCAGCAATGGTGTGGTAAGCACCCGGACGGAAAATGCTTCTATGGAGAAGCATCGCACTGAGAAGGAACGCACCAACTACCCCACAGAGAGAAGCCTCATGCAAGCAGAGCTGTCAGAAATTGAGTCACAGATCATCGATTGAGATCGATGCTTAGTGCGGAACACTACACAACAAAAAATATGTTTCATTTTCTCCATCGCACTGGACTCCACGTTAGGATTAAATACATTCAATCAAACTCAACAAAGGACCTGCTGCAGGCAGCAATGCGCCTTTGCTGCGTCTAGTCTCATGCAAAAAAAAGTCAGAAGAAGAATTACTATCGCGATAGTTCATGGGACCTGGATTCGAACTGTGGCGGTTTGACAGACTACCAATCGGCGAGTAAAGGTAACTAAATGTAATCATTTGTTATCCTTGTTATTCTATATTGTGTTTATTTCGTGACCAATAATTCAATAAATACTTGATGGTGTTACGTAGTCGCCTGGCTCGATAAAATTTCTTCAACGAACGTTGTTTTGTCTGATTAAAAATAAGTTGGAAAGTAACGTTATAACGTTAGCTGGTTCAAGCGCCATTCTTGTCGAAATTAGCTGAATACAGGCTTTAACGTCAGCCAACTACGTCAGTTTTGTTACCTAAGTTATATCTCTTTAATCCCACATAACGTGAAAACATCCGTTTACGATCTGATGCCGCTGTGTGTAGCCGATTTCGCGATGCTAACTTTGGTTACCATTTATGTGGTTTTGTCAGCTGTTCGAATATTATGTATAATGAGGTACCCCTGACTGAAATTGAATGTAACTTATAACAAACAAGAACCCACCATCACCAAAAGTAAATCTTTCACTTGTAGGAAACAGTGATTTAACAGTGCTCTACTCTGTCTTTCAAAAATAAAAGGCACAAAAGACATACTTTACACTTCATGGTATCACGGTGAGTTTTTTCTGTATGGTTGGCTTACCAAATGACCTATAAAAACACACATAGCACTAAACAATAGTTTTCTCTTATCTCTCTGAAGGCCAGTTCCAGAGGTAGAAGTCTGGTAAATTCTGTCCCCAAATGTTACAAATCCATTAAAACTCCTCGTTTGAGTTGCTGGGTTTCTGTGAGTACGGCGCTGGAAGCAGGAAGCAGGTTTTCCAAACATCACTTTTCCTTTTCTTTGCAGATGGCAGCAGAAGAAGAGATCCAGCGGCTGAAGAGCCAGCTGAGGGAGAAGGAAGAGCAGGTCCATCAGGCTGCCCAAGCTGGCTTGGATCTTCTTAACCAACAGATGGAACTGCAGAGCCGACTGGATGAACAGAGAGTGGAGATGACTAATGCCCTGGAGGTATGGCACTGCACTTTGTGGGGTAATTTGACCTGAATCACATAACAAAAACAAATTTTCTCTCTTAAAATGGCTACATACCATTTAAATTGGTAAAGGAGAAAAGCATTGCTTTCAGTTTCATGTTTCTAGATTTTGAGGTATCTGTTTTCTGTAAATTCTGTCACTACCCCAGCAGAGGCCTCCTTATCAACAGTTTTCAGATATTTCTATTTCTCAAGTACAAGAAAGTATGAAAGCAGACCTCTATACTTACATTTATTTTTAGGGGCACTAATGCCATTCACACTGGCAAGCCCAAATAATGTTTCACATTTGCACACTCCATTTTCGCTTTGTGTGAAATGCCTGTGCTGTAAAGTCCTGAAAGGCTGTTGACAACGAGGTCTGTGGATTATCCTGAGAAACCTGGACATTGTTTCTACACCTTTCCATGTGATGTGTGTGTCAAAGGCCCTCGAGCAAGACAAGTACTCCCTGCAGAAGGAAGTGGAGTTAAAGACTCGGATGCTCGAGTCACTGCAGTCAGACTACGACTGTGTGAAAAACCTGCAGAGACAGCAGCTTCAGGAACAACAGGAACATTTGGAGAGGAGCCACAACGCAGCACTCCATAACCTCAATAACAAGGTACAACAATCGGTGGTCAAAAAACAAACCCTCATAAAGGCTCCCTTTTCCCCTGTGGACTCTTGACATGTCAGAGAAGGAAAGCACAGGTGTTACTGTCACACTGTCATGCTTTAGTGGAACACTTGAATAGAGCAGAGCCATGATTTGATGTCTCTGAGAAGTGGTACAAATTTTGATGCTAATGGTGGCAATTGTTGAAGTATAGTGTGTATTATAGTGTGTGTGTGCGTGTGTGCGTGTGTGCGTGTGTGCGTGTGTGTGTGTGTGTGTGTGTGTGTGTAAGAGAGAGACAGATCAGTACATCTTAGAGCCACATCAAGGCAATTAATTAAACACAGTATTGTTTGC
>JAQQZW010000024.1:1312402-1322667 GCA_029814745.1 Zanclus cornutus | reverse complement strand
GACAAATAGCAAATTGTCTTGACAGTGCTGACCTTAAGGGATCCTATTTCTGTAGAGTCCAAAACAGACAAGGCTAACGTTAGCTGTGCTGCACCATCCAGTACTTCATAACCCCTCTGCGCCAGAGTATAAATTTCCCCATTAAAGAAACATGGTTTGTAGGCAGCTGTGAGGAATCAATGGTATAAATACATCTCCTGAATAACTGTAATTATTTTGTATGCAACAAAGTTAGCTAGCTTGTGTCTATGGTGCGAGCTAGCCTCAGTATTTTAGCAAATACCTAGCATTTTACTAACTTAACAAACCATCCACAGTAATGTTTCCTGCAAAGTAGTTGGAGCTGTTGATAACAACAAGCTAATATGGTCCCTAGCTGAACAAGTGCATCTATTAAATATTTTATCTAAGTTTAAAAAAGGCAAAATAATATTACTAATTTGGACATTAATTATCAGTATCTAGGGAATAATTTGGATGTCAAAAGATCTGAATAGTGAGTCCCTGAGGTTTCATGTTTTTCACTAGTCCTCAGTATGTCATTGTTCATTTCCCCATCACATCAATTCTTTTTCCCTCTTTTAGTTTTTTATGATTACATTAGTCTTTCTATCATTTTCTGTCTTTCTCGGACTCATCATCTCAGCCAATAGATCACATTTATCATTTCTTCTTGTCTTTCTTTACTTCTAATTTCTTCCAGTGTTCATTCACTCAGAGAAATCCTAGCTCTGCTCTGGTCTCTACTCCTTCTTTCCATCTCTCCTTCTCTCTCTTCTATCTCTCTCTCTCCTCTCTCTCTCTTTATCCTCCTTTTCTTCCTCCTTGTCCTGTTCTGTCATTCTGATTATCAGTCCTCTTATCCCTCTCTCTGCTGTCAGGACACTATCTCTCTCTTTCTCAAATTAACATTTTAATTACAGGCCCTGCTTAACCTGAGAAAATCAATACTTCTTTCCGCCTTTCCTCTCTCGCTTTCTCTCTCACTCTTACCCTCAAACCCTCTTAACCCCCTTTTTTCTCTCTCTTTCTATAACAACCCCCTTCACATACGCACACACACACACACACACAAACACAACTATACACAATTCCTCCGATTGATCTGTGCGTCTTAACAGCCACAACATCCAGACAAACCTTTGCCATTGGGTGGTTGCAAAGAGCAGATTGAGTCGGTATTTCACCATCCAACAAAGAGAGAGAAGGAGGAGGGATCACAGGGAGGAAAGGTAGAGTGAGGCCTCACTTTGAAAATTGAACTGTGCTAAAATCAAAAAATAGTGACTGCATCATGTGTGACAAACATTTCACCACACTAAGCCTTTTACATAGACTACCCAACAATGATGTAATGTAAAACATTTTAACACGTACTAGTGGAACCTGTGGACAGGGACAAAGCCAGGAATTTAGAAACACTGAGTTCGCTAGCCAAGATTCACAAATAATAATCCTTTTTATTATTTTGATTATATTATTGGTAGCCTGTGCTAGTTCATATGGCCTACATAAAACTCTTGGACAGAAATGCTCAAAGATGCACAATAATTCTATATTGATGATGGATCAAGCGACCATGTGTGATATGAAAGGTGTTGCTCACCCTGACAGATGCACAGAGAATCATCACCATCTCTGCAGCTCAACTAAGTCAAGCTTTTTAGCATTTTGGTTTGGTTTGACAGCCTGCAGTGTTTAGTTTACTTTATTCCCACTAATCTCATCAGCTTTTCTTCCACCAGTGTTTGCTGTTTGCTAACACTTTCCCCGTATTAACTTTATAAGGTAATAAAATGTCAGTGCTGTGATGACAGCTTTTTGTACTAACCTCAAGTGACCAAAAACATCCTCATTTACTCTTTTGTTGATCTAGAGATAAATATAAGTGGTCTATTAAACAAAATGGACTATAGATTTTTATTTTTTTTTCTCAAGTTCTGTTTTAATTTGACCAATTTTTGTTACTATTAGAAGTATTATGAAGGATGAACTCACTCATTTGATACAGTACTTTTACCTGAGATGCATATCACCATAACAAATATGTGCAGGGCTAATGCTGTCACAAGAAAATCTGCACACAGTAAGTATTAATTAACATGAATGTTATAAACTTGAAATTATTTACTAAATAACTTATCACATAGATTGTGAAACTAATTCCAAATAAAACACACCAACACTTCCCAGAGCCCAAGAGTGTCAGCTCTATGTTGTTTATTTAGTTTGCAGGTCCAAACCTCAAACACATTAGATTAAGAGTAATATAGAATTGAGAAAAACAGCAGATCCTCCCATTTGACCTGCTGCGATCTGCCGATGTTCAGCATTCTTGCTTGTTAAAATGCCAATCAACAAGTGTAAATAGTTGTCTATAAAGTTGCTGTCAATCAAACAATTTATTAATCAAGTAAACAGCTAATAATTCAGCCCTGCTTGAATTGACTGAAACTGAAGCATGGATTTTCCAGGACTTTCAGCGATGACTGTTTGAAGCTGTCAAGTCATTACCATTTGAAGTTTGCGGAGGTTTTTTTGTTTATTATATCCGTGTGAGACACACATCTGTGTGACAGTGATTCTTCTTGAATAAAATGTCTTATTTGGTGCAAAGAGCAATTAAACCTTCAACTAATATGTCCTTTTGGAACCCAACCTTACAAAGTAAATGACCATCTGACCAAATTCCATGAAATCCTTTTTGAGTCTGTCGAACTGGTGCCAGTATATCTCAGCTACGTGCCAGTTTTTTAATCTAATTCAAAACAAGGATCGCATTTAGATTCTAAAAGACTTGATTTTTCCCAGTTGTTTGTTCCTGCCACTACTTTTTTTAACTTTCACAACAACAGAAATCTGCATTTAAAGTGTTATTGAAGCACAAGAGAAAATATGCAAATAGGTTAGAAAGGTTAAGAAGAGAAGAAGAGTCACACTGTGCTTGGCATATCGTTTGCGTAGTGTACCTTGGCAGAGATTGAATCTCTGAAGCACCCAGGTCAGCCCAAATAATGTGTGAGATCAGCATGTTGGCAGTACTCAGCTTGCTGCTTCCTTGTGATCTCACTTGCAGTGTGTGTGTGTTGAACTCCTGCTAATTCCCCTGGGACCCTTATAGTGCCAGTGTTGGACACACGCACACACACACTCACAGAAGCAAAACTTATCTTTGATGTTGGAGTGCACGTTAGTACTATAAAAGTAAATGTCTTATTGTTTTATAGTCCATTAAGCCAAGTAGGCCAACCGGACAGTATAACAAACAGCAAAAATACAATAGATAGAAACCTTTGTATAACATTTAGTAACGATCTACGAGTGCATGGATAAGATGAGACACATGTTTCATGTGGGGTGTAATGATTATTGCACTTACCAGGTGCTGCCAGTAGGGTTTTTGGCTGGCAGCACCTAGCAAGACAAGAACCAACAGGCCGACAGGGTGTGTTATATTACACTAAAGTTATGTATGACCTACCTTCCTCTTGTCTCTGTCTGCAGGCTTGGATCCATCTCCTTCTACCTCAAAAGCAGCAGTCACAAAAGCACCTCCTGCTAAAAGACCTGCAGCTCCGACCTCTCTGTCCTCGTCGTCCTTTTCCTCCACCAGGCGGCTAAAGCAGCTTAAAGAGGAAGAGCAGGATCCAACATGTGCAGCCGCCACACTGCGCCTTCTCAGACAGAACCTCCCTCTGCCCACAGAACCCAGGTACACCTACTAAAGAGTCCTATCATTTTCCCTCTCATCTCATCCCTTAGCTTCCTTTTCCTTCTCTGACCTCGTTTCACATCTTTCTTCTCAGTTCAACGCCTCCTGTCAGTGTACTTAGAGTACACCTGCACTCCCCTCCCCATCAGCCCCCAAGTTAAGCACCTCCTCTCATTATCCCTCAAACACCAGAAATTTACATTCAACTTATTGTTTGTACCTTTTAATGACAAGAAGTCATAATGGATTTTATTTTAACGCATAATGCAAAAATGATTTAAGTGGTGATATTGTAAACATTTAATAAAACATTTTTCCTCTTAGAGGAATGAAGACAGTTGGTTGTTTACTAATTTGATTGTTTAATACCCTTAATCCGTAAGCCCAGGAGTGTTAATAAACCATAACTTAGGCCTGGAAGTGAAAATATCCTGGTCAACCCTTTGGTATTTTAATAAATCAGTAGCAGAGGGGCAAAGCTGTGGAAGACAGCTGTAATACTATTTTGGGTTTTCCCAGTCTTTGAAAATTATACTTTGGAACCAGCCTGTCAAACACATAATTTAAAGTAGAATTTCTGCATGTGGGTATAACTATACAGCTTTATTAGATAGATGTATTGGTAAAATTAGACGGATTGACTCAAATGAAATTATTACCAAGTTATTTCTTGGTAAGGATCACCCACACACACACACACACACACACACACCACCTTCATTCGACTGGTGCTGTCCAGATATGTGACAGTTGAGCACAAACTAAAGGTTGAATTTGTTTGCGCATGAAGCTGGTTGAACTCTGCCCCCACATGTCTTTCCTCCAGCAGCAGCTCTGAGGGTCCCAGTTCATCCCAATCCAGTTCAGACCAGAAGGCTGTAGATGCTCCTGTTGTTCCATTTGGTTTGGACCTGTACTACTGGGGCAAGGAGCAGCCCAACGCTGGCAAGATCATCAAGTAACACACCACACACACATGCACAAGCACATACACCATACGTTTTTAAAGGGCAGCTATAGACACGAATGTACAGTTCACTGAGGTGTGTGTTTTGTCACAAGAGTGTTTTTTTTTAGTATAATATCTGTCATGGCATTCCTCACTTTGGTGCCTTATTCAGATGTCTGCATGAACGTAGTGCATGTGTTTCAGTATTTCATTCATGTGCAAAAATATGTTATATGTGCAGTGAAAGTCCCACAGAAGTCTGACAGCATTTGCAGTTTGAGCTCTCGTAGAATATGATAATGTGTAAACCCAGCCCCTAGAAAGTAGGTGTCATGCTTTTATTCTTCTTGTAGTATCAATAGGTTTAGCTCTCCAGTGCTTGTTTAATCAGATATATGCTGTTTTTATGGCAAACTTTCATTTGATTCCAGATAGCAGTAACAGTGTCTTAAACAGTCTTAGAGCTTGTGTTTTCTTTTCTTGTGCAGGATGGCCTCTCAGCATCAGTTCTGGGTTCATGCTAATGTGGAAGAGGAGGTGGAGAACAAGGAGCTTCTGGCAGAGAGCAGGAGCAGATACATCACCTTTCCTGGGACCTTCACTCCTGTCAGCCATTTCTGCCGAGCTCCACTAGGCAACGGAAACCTGTGTCAGCGACAAGACCGCCACAAGGTAACGGGACAAACACAGAGTGATACAAGAGACATTTCTGCCTCCTTCTGTTTTTCAATCCTGTTAAAGTGTGTGTGTGTGTGTGTGTGTGTGTGTGTATGTGTGTGTGTGTGTGTGTGTGTGTGTGCTTGTATGTGTGTGTATGTACTTCATACAGTGTCCTTTCCATGGCCGGATCATTCCTCGAGATCAGGTGGGTCGACCCCTCAGAGAGGAAGACCGACTGAAGGAGGAGCAGGAGGAGAGGAGGAAGAGAGAGGAGCAGCCTGGTGAGGAATGACAAGCATGGACATGCTCACACACACTTACCATTCCTGAGCTTTCCAAAATACAACAAAAATCTTCCGCAGTCCATTTATGACACAGAGGCTGCGTCAGAATGGTTGTGTTCTGTAACAGTAGAGCTGCATCCATATATACAAGTAAATATGATGGGAGGAGTCTAAGATGGCCAGTGTGAGCAAACACTCATCAAGAGTCAAAGGCAACTGCTTGAAGAAGAACAAGTTTCAGCTCTGGGAACACAAAAAATGTACTTTAAAAACAAAACCACTAATGAAGAGGTGCTGCAAAAATTGCACATCATCACGCTAAGGTTAATATATCAGCAGAGGATACTGATGATGCACAAATACACCTAGACATAGAACTGTAAACTGTCTTGAACTAGCTTAACTGTTACTAGTCATTGGTAAATTTTCCCCAGAAATCACATTTCTGTACACTGTGTGAAAGTGTCAGTGGTCCGGTGGTTTTGTAGGGTTTTTTTTTTTGATGGTCTAAATGCCTTAGAACAGTTTGTGAGTAATTGGCTATGATGGGTAGATAAGCTTTGATGATATATTTTCCTTTTCATGCACGTATAATAATGTCTATCACAGCTCAGTGTGCTTCACATTATCATTCTCTGATAATGTGTGTGTGGGGGAGTGACAGTCAACCAGTCTGCAGGATGTCCAACAGCTGCCTGCAGTGTCTTGTTATCACCGGCTCTGTGTGCGTGCGTGCGCGCACATGTGTGTGTGTGTGTGTGTGTGTGTGTGTGTGTGTGTGTGTGTGTGTGTGTGTGCTTGTGTGTGGCCTTGGCATGCAGTCCAGTGAGTTGTGAAATAGCATCTTTTGTTACCAACTAAACTATTGATCCATGAGTCAATCTCACACCTAGAGACAAACACACACACACAAACTCACACACAGTAGGGGGGCAGTGGACTGACTGAGGTGATGACCAATTGGGCTCAGCTCCCTCTACCTACTCAGACCTATTCAGACACACACAAACATACAAACATACACATCAACATGCACATGAATATAGTTAGGTTAAACAGGAAGTGATGGACATTGTAAAGATCAGCTGACACCAGTTCTCATAGCCACATACATGGAGCCAAAATGGCTGTTGCTTAAAGTTTTGTAAACTTCATAGTGTTTTACTGAATGACTGTATTGTTTTGATGGTCATGGCTGCACATAATAACTACAACTTTTTACCAAACTCATGCATCCCTGCTTGCAGAGACACTTCCACTTTGTTGAATTGAATATGAGCGGCAGTGTTGGTGGGTGGGAAGCTGGTGAGGGATGTGGTTAGTGTTGCTAAACTAGCTGCTTCTGCCAGAGTCACAAGTGCAGCAGAGGGACAGAATGGTCCTTCTGATGAAGCTGATGAAGCTGCTCACTGACAGATGAAAAGAAGCAGCTGTGATATCCATCAAAGGAATCACATGGCTGTCTGCACTCTCCTCAAGACCAAACTAAAAGCTAACAACAACAGACTGTAATGTAATAAAGTGGCTATTACACATTAAAAGATAAAGGGGTAAATTACAAAAATAATTGGGTGAGAAGTGGCTCTAACTCATCAGCCCACAGGCAGCTGAACTCGAACCCTCACATACACTCTTGAATGCAAACAAAAAACAGACGCCCAAACAGTGGTGCACCGAAAATCCGCTTTAAGTCAGAACTTAAACAAACTTGAACTTTAACAAACACACACACACAGTTTTTCTCTCATCAATGCTGTGTTCTAACTTGTCAGTAATCATAACCATTCATAAATAACACTGACTTCAACATTCTAACGGTTTGAGACAGATATGATTGCCTCGCTGTGGCTGAAATCAGAAACCCCTTGTACACAGCCTGTTTAAGGTGAGAATATTGCCTCGTTTTGAGCCTCACCATTCTGTATAAAAAGTAGGGCTGGGCGATATGGCCCAAAAAACAAAACCTTCAATTTTTTCACACCAAAATATATATTCGATTTTAATCAATTTTTATTCCTTCTTAAAAACAAAAAAAAATGACAAAGAAATGATCCAAAACAAGTTTTGCTTTTATTTTATCAATCAAAAATCAACAAAGACAAAGTGAATTTCCCTTCTTGGATTAATAAATTAAGCTGAATTTCCCTTTTGGGGTTAAAAGTGCACTAAATAGTTTCAGGGGAGGGGGAGTTGTTTACATTTGCACTGAAACCTGCAGTAATCGGACAAAACATATTTACATGTAATTCTTCCATCATCGTAAATCAAAATCAAAGGTCAGTTGTAGTGGAGTAAAAAGACATCCCCTCCTGCTCTCTAGTGATCTTTTCACGTGTAAAGTTGTACAGATGAGGCAGGACAACTTCAGTAAAATGCTTGCGGCCCGGTAGCACATACCTGATGTGTATAGTTTTCAGCATGTGGATAAATCCAGACTTTTCTACTGTATGTGCCGGCACCATATCTTAAGCGATATGCAGCGCGACTGCATCAGTGATAGCTTTCCACCGGGCCCCTTTCTTGTCATACGGGATACAATGGGAGAATGATTCCGCTAATGTTGTCTGCTTTTTAGTGGGTGTTTGTGGGCTAACGCGGTCTTGCGCATCTCGTAGTGAACAACATTTCTCCCACTTGGCTGCATGCCTCTGTTTGAGGTGCTGAAATCAATTGGTTGTGTTGCTGCCTTTAGTTGTAACAGCCTTCAAACAAACTTTGCAGCAGACTGTGGTTTGTTTGAGGTCTGACGCTGCAAAACTGAAGCCGTTTCAAACAACTAACAAGATGGAGCCTTTTTTAGGGATGAGCTCTTCTTTGCTTGCTGTGTGTGTGTGTGTGTGTGTGTGTGTCTCTGTGGAAAGTAAATGCAGAGGGATGGCTGAGCCCACTATGAACTACAGGAGCCCAAGGGGAGCGGTGGAGGAAGTTAAAGAGAAAATCTGTTTTAAATTATATTTGAATTATATTTTTTTATTTTAAGTCTATATTTAAAAATCGTCCTAAACCACAAATTTGAATTAATTGATGAAATCTATTTATCGCCCAGCTCTAATAAAAAGTTAGAAAGGTGGAATGGGGGGTCATTGTTATTCCACCTCTGAGAGGGCGAGGCAGATAGTAACATTGCTGAATCAACGTCTGTGTAAAAAGCCGAGCCGGCACGCCTGGACAGGGTTGTAATGTTTGGTTGGTTGTAATGTTTTGACGACGTGTTAAGTGTGAGACCCACTAGTGGGAAATTTAAACCAGCTAGAAGGAGTTAGCAGCTAACACTAAGCAAAACAAGAACGGCTAAGAAAAATTTCTGCAACTTGGAGAGATGATGAGGTCTTGGAGCTCTTTACCCTTTGAGCAGAGAACAAGAGTAACTGCTATATAACCGGGACAGTAAATGATTGTTATTACCATGTAATGCCATCGTTATTCTTTAGAAAAATGCTTCCTGACGAGTGTGTTATGCTTAACACTAGACACTGATGCTGTTGTGTTACATGTCATGCCAGTCATGCCTATCTATGTTCTGCAACGCTGGAATACTATCTAAAATCGCACATGATGCATTATGCCACTATTGTTTGGTTCAATGTTTAAAAAAAGCCAGTTAACAGAAGGGAGTTGCAGTGGTATTGCTCAATCTCTGTAAAAAGGGCCTGAATGTACTGAACAGTTTGCTGCAGCATGTCAGCCTATTTTTTTCAACAATCTCTTTATTGAGTTTTCAGTATTATACAAAAGTAAAAAGAACATACTAAATATAATATGTATGAGTGTTTACTAAAGTCCCATAATGTCTTTAGAATTATTTTCATGCATGGTAGCAAGCTATGTTAAAACAATTGAAAATGATGATGCATACACACCCATACACATATTTTAAAAAATATGTGTAAGAAAAAGAATAAAGAGGGAAAAAACAGGGAACACAAACAAACAACAGAAAAAAGAATCTCCACTGGGGGTACTATACGACAGATGCCTTCATCACATACTCTATGTTGCACTTACTTCTTACACTTCAAGTTCAAGTGAGTTCTATTGCAGAGATTGAAATTATACATCCCCAGTTGCGTCCAATATACAAGATAAATCCTTGTCCCTAAGTTAATTTATAAATGGGCCCAAGATACATTGAAACTGTTCTTGTTTATCTTTAAGTGTGTATGTAATTTTTTGCAAAGGTAAGCACAAAGACATTTCCTCAGGCCATTGCCCAGTGCTTGGTCTATGGGTGCTCTTCAATGTTGATGCTATAGATCTCTTGGCAAGAACAAAGAATTTAGGATCAACAGCAATTGTAATTGATAAAATCTCCTGAGCTACCCGTCCAACATCTGTACAAAATTCCATCATCCTTGGACAGCTCCATATGCAATGGAAAAAATGTCCCTTTCTCCTTCCTGCATCTGTTGCATAAGTCTTGGATGTTGGCATTAAATTTGTTGACTTTTTCTGGTGTGATGTACAATCTCATTAACCAGTTGTATTGCAGGAGTTTCAGTTGTGTGTTAGCAGTTGGAGTTTGAGCTCCTCTGCATGCCGTACTCCTGTAGATCATTCTTCCATGCTTTAAATTTCGATTCTAAGGATTCAAATTAGTTAGCCATTAACAAATTGTACACTTCTGATATAATTCCCTTTTCAAAAGGATTCTTAATTAGAA
>JAQQZW010000024.1:1222006-1232200 GCA_029814745.1 Zanclus cornutus | reverse complement strand
TCTCCTCAAAAAGTGTTTAGTGTGTGTGAGAGTCCTACTTGTTCTACAATCTAAATTTCACCTGCTTCTCCTCTTTTACTCTATTATTCCCATCCCTTTATTATCATTATTTGTTATTTTTTTATTACATCTCTTCTTCTCTGCACCTTTTACTCTTCTACAGAAAAAAACTAAATTAATGATTGTATTTCTTAAAGATTCAATTATTTATGACAGAGAACACCAAGCAATAACTTTATTTTTGTATAGCATGTCAAACATTCTTTTATTTCTTCCCTCTCCTGCAGGTGAGGAGAGTTATCCCCTCCACTCATCCACACAGGAGAATCAAGCTTTGCACTCTAAGCTAGAGCGCCTGCAGTTTCTCATGCATCAGAGGCGTCTTCGCAGACGCACTCGCAGGAACTCACACCTCTCACAAACGTCTAAACCGTACCAGCATCGGCACCATCGTCCCTAGTCTCCTAGACAGAAAACATCCTCCCACTGTGACAGCAGTGGCACCTTTCTAATTAGCAAGAGCGCCTCAAGGAACCATCATGAAGAACAGAGCTGACCTATGAGTATCTCTGAACAATGTAAGATCCGAAGAGTCAGATTCCTGTGGCTGTCACTGCACTGAGCATCTTACTTATTCCAACACAATGGCTTTCTTTGATATGTAGCACATGTCACAAAAGGTTTCAATGTACATATTCATGTTATATATCTTGATGTTTTGTACAAAAGCCTTTTAATGTGTGTTTGTTTTATGTATTCCGATGCCTTAACTAATCATACTTGTCTTGAATGTAAACTGTATGTTTTGTTCTGTGCAGGGGCTGCTCCTCTAAAATGTTTTACGTATGCAATATTGAAATGTAAAAACAAGGAAAGAAAAAATATGCAAATAATAAAGGAAAGAAATGGAAAAATCTGAACAAATTTGATTCAAGCCCTTTTGATAATTTGTAACAGTAACATTGCTGCTTTCATTTATCTTTTAAAGTGATGTCCTCAGTCATTCTTTCATTTCCTTTACAGCAAGAGTCACCATGCTCATGAGATACTTGGCACCATGCCTCTGAGAGTGAAAAGTAGATGAAAAGTAATGATATAAAGGAGGAAGCCCCTCAGTTCTCTCAGCCTGTATTGTTCAGTCTGCTAACAGTAAATGATTCTGATGGCCTGCAAGCAAGTCATCAACCCCCTGTCATATCTCTATCGATAGCATGCCTAATAATTCATTAATTCAGGTGTCTGACTTTGTCTCAGGTACACAAGACTTTGTTCAGGCTCTTTGCAGAAGAGAATAAATGGTTTGCTGCCCTCAGTCTTCATCTCACATACATTTTGGCATACTGAGCGGCTGATCTCCCAACAATTGTTTTGTCCATCTGTTTGTTTGCTCTGCAAGTCAACTGAGTATGACCTCTGCATACCACAGATCCTTTGCTCCACATACGCTGAAAACAAAACATTCACAAATGAAAGTTGTCCAGTACAAACACACAGAACAACAAAACATTTTTACTGAACAGTGAGGGTTGTACATCTTACTGAAGACACTGGACAACACTCCGCAGTTGCGCATGGAAATCAAGCACAGACAACAAAGCTTTCAAAATCTAAAGAGTTGCTGTGCTGCTCACACCACAAGACATTTTTTTGTCTCAGACTGATGTCAAGTTGAAGTGAGGAAGCATAAACTACACAACTGAGTTCAGAACAGGTGCACTGATTACAGGATTATTCTACTTGGAGAAATCCGACTGGATTAAATTACCATAACATTACGAGATCAGGTGGGAGGTCACTGTGGGGCAGACTGAGGCAGGTGACTGTGGTGTATCAATAAAAGGAATGTCCGTGAAAATAGCACAGATGGAATTTACATAAGGTATGTTGTGATTGTGAACACAAAACATGAACCCTTTTTAATTCAATAGGAATAATTACCGAAAATAACTAAACTGATTAACCAAAACAATTACTTTGAAAGAACAAAGAAAATTAAAAACAAACAAATGGTGAGGAGCTGTGGTTTGTGTTCAAACTTGAACCTAAACTTGACATATAAATAACTGTTATATCACTACCAGCCAGCTGCAGCTTGTCTTAAACTTTGGAAATTTTTACTGCATTGACCTCAGTGCTAAACGGGTAAACTCCTCCTCCCTCTTTCTCTCTCTGTCTCTTCCCACTAGTTTGTTTGTGTATACTGCATTTTCTGTCTTTAATGTATGTCACTCCATCCATTCACCACGAATCTCGTTGAATGACTTCTTTTACACTAATGATATAATTCTGTGTATGAACATTCTCTCATTTGATACCAAAAAATCCAGCATGTTTGTAAAGCGTGGTAGTGTCTTGAACAGCTTATGATGAGGTGACGACTTGCCTGAACTAGAGGACACTGCCTGGACTGAGAGGCACGAGTGATGATTGTGTGCGGACTTGAGGGTTTCAGTCTCACAGACAGAGGAGATGGTGTGTGACCCAAGAGGAGTGGGTGACCACAAGCCTGAGGTCATTTACAATGAAGCCATCTCACAGGTCTCTGCATACAAATACCTTGATGTTTTATTTTAAGTTTGCTGACCTGGAGCATGCAAGTTGATGGTAGCACACTACAATAACATCTGCACTGCTCGTGGCAACTCAGAGGTCATGTTGTCGATCAGAAGTATAGTCGTCTTTATTGTTGTTTTTTATCAGGTATTCTTTGAGAGCCTAATTAGATACACACATTACAACTTGGTTTGGTAACCTCTCTGTGCTGTTTAAGTTAAAACTAGTCAGGCTTATACAGACTGCATGAATGATAGCATGTGTCAGACAGCATCCATCCTTGCAGGCTACCTACAAACAGGCTGTTATCAGGCAAGCCAACAAGATATTAACCAACCCATCTTATGTGCTATACTCTAAGCACCAGCTAATACCATCAGTGGGGAGGTTGAGTAGTTGAGAAATATATTCATATACACAATTTGGACTTTTTAACCATTATGTTTCAGTTGTTACTTTTGTGCTTACAGTATGTGATTTTAAGCCATTATCAGTGTTTTGAGTTTTAAAATATCAGTATTAAGCTAAGTGGAATTCATCTCTTGACAGCGAGAAGAATAAAGTGATATCACAGCGCTTCAACACACCCAGCCTCTTCATGTTGCATACATTGTACCAGCTTTTTCATTGTCTTCAGTTGTCTAATTATCTTATGCTAAGGCTAGATATTCGTTCCTGCTGGGTGTCCACATCCAAAAACACTCTGGCTATGTAGTATTTATTTATAGAGTCAAAGTGAAACCAGAACTTTTACAGTTTTGTCAATGAAATAAAAATCTGCTTTTTAAATAATTTTAAAATCCTATTGGCATTTGTAACTATGCTATTTGTAACTATTATTCCTGATTGCCTTTTTAACTGGTTGATGGTTAAATGATACTTAGAAAAGTGAAAAAACAGGGACATGTCATGTCTGTGGGGACGTGTCTCTGTGCTATGGCCCCATTATAGCTCCCACAGAGTTCCCACAGAGTCACCCAGCTGACAGTAAGCTTTCACAGGCATAGACAAATCAAGATGAAATGTGGCATTCTGCTGGCAAAACCTCTGGTGTTTCACACTTAAGTTAATGTTGTACGTTTTGTTTGTGTTGTGTTTGCACATGTTCTCCGTTCGGTCTCTTGCTCAGTGACAAAGCTCACTCCTCCCTCCCTGTTATACCTCCCTACTGCCCTGAGGGTACTTCCTCCGCCTCTCATTAATGGGAATTCATTCTATAGTAGTTTTAGCTTTATAATACTTGTCCTTCTCTTTCTCTCAGCACAAAACGGTTGGTTTGTTATCCTTGGACATTCAAAAAACGCAAGAACACTGATGGGCTGAACAGATAGAAAACAGTGCTAGGAGGATGATCCTGTGAGTGTGTGTGACAAAGAGGGTGTATATGTATGTATGATATACTTTATGTGTGTATTATGAACAGGTTTATGTCTGTGTTATGTATCTTTTGCCATGTTTTTATCTGACCGGCTGTGTGTGTGCCTGTGTAAACAAACATGTGCGTGTATGTATGTGTGGGTGTGTGCTTACGACTTGGGGAAAAGACAGCAGTCTAAAGGATGAAATTGAAGAGATTAGCATGGTCTGCTCTGCTTTTGATTAGTTCTGACTGGAAATCTGCTCGAGCCACAAGGGGCCCCTCAGCAGCCTGTGCTCTCCCTCGCTCTCTCTCTAGATGTGTGTGTGTGTGTGTGTGTGTGTGTGTGTGTGTGTCTCTCCCTCTCCTCTCGTTGCGTTTCGCGCTACGCCAGAAATTGAATTGATATTTTGTAAACCTGATTTGTGGATAACGCAATGTGACAGCGACAAATGCCTGGCTGAGAATGGTTTTCAAAGCCAGTCCAAATGAAAGTTATTACAGGGTAAATGCGCATTTCTTTGTCTCGGTGGCAGCAGCAGCCCCTCCTGGCTCTGTGTATGAGTTTATATGGGTTGAATATGGATCCATTTCCTGGGTAATTGAATTGATACTGTCATGCACGGGGGCAGTGCCACATTGCTCTGCAGGGCGGATGGACTGTCTGATTGAATTGGATAGGGGGGAAAAAAAAGTCTCCCTGTGCATGTGTGTGAATGTGCGTGTATGTGTGTGTGTGTGTGTGCGTAAGGGGTTGTCAGCAAGCAGTCATAAGATAGACACACCTCAGTGTTCTCCTGATTACTGCTGTACAGCCAATTGTCTCTCCAATAATCTGCCGCCACAACCCCATGACACACACTCACACACACTTACACACATACACCCATGTGGACGGATACGGGTCAGGCAGCACAGAAGCCATTTCCAATTCCAGGGTAGGCGAGCGCACCGCAGATCTGCTACATATTAATTTTGTCCCGGCTGAGATTTGCTCCCATTCAGTTAGAGCCGATTGATGAGAGAGCAGAGAGGATCGGACGGCTGCTCATTCGCTCTCCTCACCTCTGATTAGAAACACTGCCGCTGTCACCGCACTATTAGGACGAAGGGGAGAGAGGGAGGGAGTGATAGAGGGGACAGTGAGAGGGAAAGGGAGGAAGGCGAGATGAGGGAAAGCGGGAGGAGGACAGCGAGGAGAACAGAGGTAAGAAAGAATGACAGAGGGAGAAAAAGGTAGCAGGAGGAGAAAGAAGGAAAGAGGGAAAGAGAGACATGAAGAAAAAGGGACATGGCCCTGTGGAGGCAGAAAGGAAGAGATGGAGGGATGAAGAAAAGAGACGCTGAAGTGCAGATATGGAGAGGGAAGGAGAAAAGAGGGGTATATGGAGATGGGGAGATGAGAGGAAGAAAAGAAGGAGAGTGGGAAGGAGAGATGGAGGGGTGATATAGAAAGGCAGAGAGGAAATGATGGGTAAAGGTGTTAATAGGGAATGGGGGTGTGGGGAGGAAGGAAAAGAGAGGGAGGTGGGGGTGTGGTGGGTGAAAGGAAGGGGGATTGAAAGAGAAAATGGGACAGAAGGAGAAAAATAAAGAGGAGTGAGATGGAGGGATGAAATGATGAGGGAGAGAGTGAGTAGGTAGAGGTGAAGTTTGAAGTATGGAGGGTGAGGAGAGAAAAGAGGTAAGGAATGGAGTGAGCAAGGGAAAAAGGATAGAGAAGAGGAGAGGGGGAACTGAGGTATGGAGTAAGAAAGGAGAAAGAGATAAAGGGTGAAAAAGAGATAAGGTCAGGAAAGATGGGAAGGAGACATGTAGGAGAGGAGAGGATAAAGGATGGAAGAGAAGGAGTTAGGAGAGAGGGATGGAAAAATAGAGAGTGCAGGAAAGAGGAAGAGATTGATGGGTGAAGGAGGGAGGGATGAAAGACTGGGAAGACTGCCCTTTGTAGAGAGGGAGGAATGGGAGAAAAGGGGGAAGTGGAAGGACAGAAGATGGGAAAGCAGGAGACAAAGTGGTGAAAAGAGATGAGGAGAGAGGAATGGAAGGTGGATAGATGAGAGAAATGGGTGTAGGAGAAGAGACAGGATGAGGGAAAAGACGTAAGGATTAAGAGTGAGAGAGAAAATGGGAGGAAAATATAGCAACGGTTGAGGGACGGACGCAGAAATGGGGAGAGGGGAAGATAAAATAAAAAATAAACAAAAATTTGTGAGAGGTGGAGGGGCAAAAAGGGAAATAATCAGGAGTGAAGGAGGGAGAGGTAAACATGAGCTGAGAGTTGGGTACAGAAAGGAAAGAGAAATTTAGGCAAGGGGTTGTGATAGAGACAGAGGGAATATAAGAGTGGAAACAGGTGGATAGGAGAGAAGAAGGAATGAAAGGAGGAAGAGAAGGATGGAAGGAGGGAAGGAGATGACATTTAATGGTGGAAAGGGAGGAGGTAGAGTTGAAAAGAGAAGATAGGTAAGGGATGAAAGGAAGACATGGATGGAGGTGGAGAAGAAGAGAGGACTGAAGGAGGAACGAAACATGAAAGAGAGGGGAGGACAGAAGGGTGAGTAGAGGTAAAGAGTGAGGGATGGAGAAAAAGTGAGTGAAAGGCAGAAAAAGGGAATGACTGAAAGGGACAGATGTGAAGGGAAAATGGGGTAAATGTGGCAATGTAGTAGGCTACAAGAAAGAGACGGGAGGAAATTACGGCTGGAAATAAGAGGGATAAGAGGGTGTGACGGGAGTGGGATGAAAGAGGGAAGGTGGCAAGGAGAAATGAAGGGGAGGCAAATATGGGAGTGTGGAGCAAGCGACGGATTGAGATAAAGGAGTGAAAAGAAGTAAAGAGAGGGATAGCAGTAGAAAAAGGATAGATTGCATGTGGTGACCGGCATGTGTGACTAACTGAGTGATGAAGAAATGGTAAACACCTTGGGAAACACACACTTCCATGTTCTTTCCAATCGATGGATGAGAAAATTTTTTTATCTGTGTGTTAACTGTGAAGCTGGAGTCAGGAGATGGTTAGCTTGGCTTAGCATTAAGGCTGGAGTAAGTAGGGAACACGTTGCTTAGTGTCCAGAATTACAAAATTTATTAAAAATTATATATATATATACATATATAAATATTAAAAACGGTCAATATAATTCAGTAAATAGCAAAGCTTTCTGTCTTATTGCTTAATATTAATGCAGTAATTTACGTTTAGTAAATTGTAATCTGCATGAAAAACTGAATATCAATATTTTCATCTCACAAGCAAAGGTGTGTACAAAAATAATGTAGAACTACTGATTTAAGTCTTTAAAAGCAATATTCCATATATTGCTACTGATCCTGTCTCTCATTTCTACCTTGCTTACAGACAATGATTAGAATTCTTCCTTAAGTTTGGTAAGTGTGACATTTTTAATTCTCCACTGTCATATCTGTATATGTATATGTTATTATATATGTTTTTATCACACTTCCCACCTTTAGGACTATCATTTTATTGTGATTATGACTTACAGAAATAAATTAAGACACCCTGTACCTAAAACAAAGACATGACACTGGAATCAGTCTTCTCATCTCACTCTTTTGCTGAACGCAAATAAGCATATTTACCAAAATATCAAACTATAACTTAAAATCGGACAGCTTCAGAGCCATATTTCACTAGCCCTACATCTACCTCCAGACTGAGCGAGGAGCCGTTTAAACCTGTCATCTGTATCCCCCTTTTAAATTCACATTTCTTTTGCAAACCCTTGTCTTTCACGCTGCTGTCACCACTCCCACCTAAAAGCATTTTATGGGAGCTATTTAGCATCTATGCTAGAAAGCTTTTGATCTATTTCAGCTGCTCATCCAAACTACAATCACGGGAAGAGAGGAACCAGTGACAGGTACAGACGGCTCAGCATTAAATTCTGAGGATTTGAGCCATGCTCTAACTCTTCCGATTTGTAATTAACACAGATATGGATGGTTTATAATATATTTTAATAACTATAGGAATCTAAACATTGTTTTGCTGATCTAAAACATAATATAGTCCATCTGAGAACTTCATTTGTGTCTTTGACAAGAGACAAACAAAATCGACCACTTACAGACAGAGAAAAGGGTCATTAATATTGTCCAGGCCTTGCAGATGCAGTCAGCATTGTCCTGAACTTCAACACACCATTAACTCTTATCAGCTAAATGCTGCCAGCTTTAACTTAAACAGTCCTCTCCATCTAATAGTCTCTTTAACTTTAGGCCTTAATTGTGTCTATAGCAGCTAATCAGGTGGCTGTAATAAGAGCTTGTGTATGGTCAGAATGGCCCACCACCACCTAATGGTATAAAAACTTAACGATCGTTATCATCAACCTCTTTCCATTCTCTGGCTCCGCCTTTTTTCAGCTCTCGCTTTAATTTCTTTGATCTCAGTGCTCTCCTCACTCTCTCGCCCTCTCTCAGTCATTGCAGAGTTACCCATTAACACAGTCCTTAGGTAGACTTATTAAGTTCACTTAACAGTTAATGCTCCATTCAGAGGATATTACCATTTAAAGGTCTGATTTGCTCTGTAATGTTTGATCATAGCAAAGACATCATTAGCCAGCATAATGAGCAACATTTAGACTCCAGCTAAGACAGAAGTTTGGTGTTCCAGGCATCCGTTGCTGAAGGACTGAATTATTGATCAGTCATGTACGTAAGGACTTCATGGTAGCACGTCCTCTCTTTGAGTTGTTTACCCAGACTTAATTTTCAGAGAAAATACAAGGCAAGATAAAGACTTTTGTAGCTCCTTGCTGGCCACTAAGTTTGGTTGCTGGTTGACATCAGTATCCTTTCACGGTTAATGCCAGAGGCAACCCAAATAGTTGGTGTAAAGCCTCAGTAATCAGATAAAGTAGGTTGTGCAACAACTTGCCTGGCTGTTCTAATTGGTCAAAGGAGGGTTATAGACCCGCTGTCCTATTGGTTGCAAGATTAGCTGTTTTTACACGAAGATTGTGCAAAAAAATCCCGTCTTCACACCATCTTTGTTTTTTACACTTAACCAAAAAATGTCACCAATATACTGCTCCAGTTTGTGATTCTAGATGCCAGAGCTGTAGCAGATTAGGAGGCATGATGGGCGTGACATGTTACTCAACCGCATCAGTGTCCAGTGTGACATGTTACATTTGCATTGGGCAGTGCTTCTAAACAATAACAGTGGCAGAATGTGGCAAAAACAAGCTTTTAGCATCTCTGTTGGTGGTTAATCCTGTTCTCTGCTCGGAGGGTAAGTAGCTTCCACCTCGTTGTCGCCCAAATTTTCAGGCATTTCTCAATTGCTGTTCTTCTTCTTTGAGTTAGCTGCTAACTGCTGCTAGCTGTAATTAATCTCCCCCTGGGAGAGTCCCAGGTATGTGTTGAGTGCTGACTACCTCCTTGACGGAGTTCTGAGAGCAATTTCTGGTTAGGAATCTATGAAAAAGGTTCGTCATGTTTTTTAGTCTTTAGGCTGTTCACACTGATATAGGCTAATAAAAACAACATTATTTTAACAGAAAGTCAAAATAGGCTAATTAGGCCTTTTTTTTTTAATTTTTTTGAAGCTCTGGGAGTGTCTGCTTAGAAAAAATGTGCCCCCTGGCCTAAGGTGTCTGAGGACGTTGGCTTCAAGCACTTAGCTATATATAGTACCATCTTTGCAGACTTAGACACCGTTCTTTTTCTTATTATCAACATGCCATTTACAGATACACATTGGCAAAAGTATGGGATGGTTTGATCCTCAATGCTATATAGGAGTGACACCATGCTGCACTGGAAGTACTGAAATTTAAAAATGGTGAGCCTTTTAAAAACGTCTTCACTGCATGACCACACATATTGAATCAATTAGTTTTCAGCAACAGAGCTCAGTAGCGGGCAGAGACGGTCACAGCAGGCCATAATATTTCAGGTCATGGTGGCTACTCCTGCTGTTAGGGTGCAATAGAAATACACACAAGCATGCCACACATGCCTTTTTTCTATGGCTACTGTGGAAAAAGGACTCAAAACCCAGTCAGCTTCAAATTCCCCCATGGTGACTCTGAAACCCTCCCTTTTGACTTCTGCACCATCCTGGTTGGCTCCAGTACCCATGTTGTTAGCTTAGGCATGATTTAGGAAATAGCATGTCAATATTTATTAAATTAAATTTTGGTGTTGGCAACTAAATTCAATGGTGGTGTTTGATAATACATAGAAAATGTTATCTGAAATAACTTTTCTAAGAAGTTTTGAGGTTTTTCAGAGCCAGTACTAAATTT
>JAQQZW010000024.1:633107-644204 GCA_029814745.1 Zanclus cornutus | reverse complement strand
AACTGTGTAAGAGAGAGGTACAGTCATAACAGAGCTTTTAATGCAAATTCAGCCTTTTTTCTCACAACACACACACACAGACTTTGTCTGCTATCTCGTCAGTACAGATCCCCTTAGTAACGGCGGGAATGAAGCCACCAATGTAAGTATCGTCGTGGGTATACTGATATACAGTGTGTGTTGAGATTTGTCGGCGTGTGTGTCTGTGTCAGTGTTATGCAGTGTTCGAGCAGAATGTGAGGTTTACTACGGCATCCTTTTGGGTGTGTGCATGTTTGTTTATGTTTCATGGGTGTGTATGCTGTTATTACTGTTTTGTATTGATTGTCTCAACGACAGACAGAGGATGACAGCAAGAAGCTGATTGATTGACAGACAGAGGATGACAGCGAGATGCTGATTGATTAAGGCCATTCACTTTATTGAGATGCTACAACACTCTGCTGTCTCAGGGATTTGGGACAGTTAATTTGTCTTCTCTGGCGGCAGCTGGAGATGATATCTGCACAGAAATTCTGTAAATTCTGTTACTTTCACTAAACCCAAGTCTGACTCCTAAAGCCTCTCCTTATCTCCATTTGATGTAACCCTTGACTTTACCCACTCATGTAGGTTTGCACAATTATATTTGGGACCATCAAAGTCTGATTTATCTAACCGATTACAAGAAAATCATATCTTCTTCTAAACAGGTGATCACTGGCAAGACTGTATTTTTGAAAGTCACATGAACATTGTTTTGTACAAACAATCCGTGGGGGCGTGGCCTGCCGCTGACCCTGTGCTCGCCATTTGTTTGTTCGTCTGTGTTTTTAGGCTGGTTTAAATGTTTACTATGAGCAGTTCCTCTTTCTAGTGTTTTTACTTATTTGATACATAGTTGCACTTTGCACTTTAATGCTACAATGAAAGTCGCTTTGCTATGGACACTATTTTGCCTGTTGGTGTTTGCACCTGGGAGCTGCCTGACAAGCTGACAAGATTTCCTCACAAACACCTGGGAGCATCTGCTGTCACTATGCCCAAATGGTGGAACTATATCAGTCATTCTACCTACAGGCCGTGAGGAAATCAGGCGGCCAGTCAAATGGCTGGAGAAGGGAAGAAAGAAAAAGAGGAAAAAGCAAGGATAAAGAAGAGGTGTGAGACACCGACTCTGGAGACATCGGAGCAGATTCCCTCTGCCTGTCATAACTCTTTCAAATGTCCGCTCGCTAAGCAGTTATCACATCATATATTAAATTCTGTGAAAATATCGTCTGTGGAACAAAGACAGTGAGAATATACCCAAATACACAAACATGGGTCTCTAAACAACTTAAAACCAGTATTAATGAAAGGAAAGCAGCTTTTGTTTCTGGTAATATGGAACTTATGGAGGAAAAAAAACAGACAGTTACCAGGAAAAATCCTTATAGCAAAAATTGAGTACAAAAAAAAAAAAAAAAATAGAGATCAAATTCTTTACTGGCAATATAAAACAGGCCTGGGAGGGGCTAAACACCATAATGGGAAAAGACAGCAAACGGTATGATAAAATCCCAAACAGTCAAACTTTTGTAAACAGCTTGAACTGGTATTTCTGCAGATTTGATGTTGATGACAGGCTGGAATGTGATGAAATCTATAAAAATTTTCCTGCAATGTATGTATAGATATCACAGAGGAGGCTGTTGGTAGATGTCTCTCTAAACTGAAGTCAACTAAGGCTACTGGCTTAGATGGCATAAAAGCCCACCTACTTAAAGATTGTGCTCCCCAGTTAAGAGGAGTACTCAGTAGGCTGTTTAAAATCCTCCTAGTGACAGGTGCACCTACATCTTGGAAATTTTCAATGATATGGCCCTATACCAAAAAAGCCAGGTGCGAGCAAACGTGAAAATTTTCAGCCAATTGGGATGACGTCCAATCTTTGTAAAACTATGGAGAGAGTCTTAGTTGATACCCTGACCACAGCTGTGGCCAATAGATTAGATCCGCTTCAGTTTGCTGATAAGAGTAACAAAGGCACAGATGATGCCGTGCTGGCTCTGACAGATTCTGTATCTAAACAGCTCTCACTGCCTAAAGGGTCTTATTTATAGATTTTAGCGCTGTCTGTAACTTAATGAAGTTATCCATCCTATTGAAAAGGCTGGCTGAACTCAATGTTGTTTCTTTTGTGCCGCCCTCAAAGGGTGCACGTAAACGGCACCTTGTCTGATGAGCTCATCCTTAATGCAGGCTGCCAACAAGGCAGCATCTTTTCTCCTGTACTCTTTTCTCTCTTCACAAACAAATTTGTCATCAATGAATGTAATAGTAAACTGATCAAGTATGCTGATGACATGGCCTTAGTTGGCCTTCTGCAAACTGAAGATCCCTCTAATTAGACCGGTTATTTGACCCCCATTAAGGCCCCCAAAAAATTGTGCCAAAAAAGCAAATTAGAAATTAATGTGGCAAAAACAAAGGAAGTAACCTTTTGCTTAAATCAAGAGCTCATTACAGAGCCAGCCTCACTTGATGACCAAATTGTCGGAACTGTTGATACCTTTAAATAGCTTGGAACAGTTCTCGGCAGCCGGTCGAGCTTCTCTGGAAATATAGACTATGTCTTCAAAAAGTGTTCACAGAGACTCAACCTTCTCAGGAGACTTAGCGGCCTTGGGGTCAGTCAGCAAATTTTAGAACTTGTGTATACCTAAGTGTCCTTACGTTTCATCTTGCTGTGTGGTTTGGTCACCTAAGCTGCAAATACAAAGACAGAGAGGACGAGGAGGAGGAGAGCTAGCAAAATTCTAGCAGATAGCTCCCATCCACTCTCCAGGTACTTTGAGCTTTTAAAATCGGGGAGGCGTTACAGAGATCCTTTGGCCAAAGGGGCCTTTAACAAGTCTGTTATCCCAAATGCCACTTGCCTTCTTCAATTCAATAACGTAGCACACACACACAATGACATGAACTGCTTCACTCCACTGTACTTACTTTTTAGCACAAATAATATGTTAACTGTACTTATTTTATAGCACTGTATTTTAATTTGTGTTTTTAAACTTTTAAATATGCACGAATAAATAAATATTTGTAAAACTGTTAGCTCTAATCAAGCAATCTGATGGCATAATAACCATTTGTAATAGTGATTGCATCGAATTCCATTACACAACTCTGCATCACTCAAAGTGTATGTAGCTCTGGCTTGCTTATCTCGTATCTAGGCAACACAGTAAAATAATGCCCCTTAACTATGAAATAATCAGAACATTCCACAGCCTGTTGTGAACTATTGCTTAATTAAAACACAAATTTAAGAAATTATTTAAGAAATTACTAAAAATTCAGCCTGTTATTTTAGAATGATATTTCACCCTATCTTATTTTCATAATAGTCTAGGTAAAATTTTACAAAATGTCATTTTCATTTACAATATTTTTTAAATTCAAAATAGACTTTTCCAAAAGCCTGCTTTTTCATGATAGCATTTTTTATTGACAGTGGTACAGTCATTGCCCTCTCAACTCAGTTAATCACATGTCCCTGGACTCTTAATCTGGAAGCTCCACAACTGCTACCATATTTAGCCAGTTAGCACGTGTTAGCAAGAGCAAGAGCAATGTCAAAGAAATTCAAAATCAGCTATCTAGCTGCTGCTGTAAATAAAGAAAACAAAAAAAAACAGTACAATATTTTATTCCCCTAATGTCTGCTGACTGTTGTTGTTCCTAAAACCAGTTTAGAGACTCAGTACCACCAATAACTGGACTGATGTTGTACATTTGACCATTATGAATTCTGTAATACACTCACTTCTAAATACAGCTCCGTGTTGTTGGTATAAATGTACATCAAGTGCATTAAATGCATTTTGAGGTGGGGCATATTTGAACAGGTCACCAGTCACCCAGTAACTCATACAGTATAGACTGTCGAGCATTTATTTACACTCAAAGAGACACCCAGAGGAACCCTTTTGGTGAGACCATGTAAACAGAAATGACAGTGCAGAATTATAAAAAAAAAGATGTTTATAAATTAAATATACGATGGATATATGGATACTGTGAAAAAAATTCCAGATCTCACTTTAAATATTTAACATGGGCACTATTTCTTAAGCATAAGGTTCTGTATGTGTTGCCTTATTTTAGACACCTGCGTCTTCTGCATTAATGTCACAGAAGATACCTCTTAACTAAGATACTGCTTGTTCCTGTTGACATACTGTAAATGGTTTAGAAGAACCTGGTCAACATACAATGTCGAGATACCTCATACATAACAGTAATGATGTTAACTTGCTGTGAATCATCACTCTTGTTTTCACTTTGGTTTCCACCTTTCACAAAGCAACACAGCTACTTTTTGTTGTCAAGATAATATGCTTCTGTTTTCATCACAGCAATACCAGAAGATGTTTTTCACTTGGATGGCTGCAACAAAAGCTGTTTTGTGCATAAGTGCATTTGAGTGTGTGTTTGTATGTGCATGTGTGTGGGAGTGGGTGGGTGGATGGCTAGATGTGTACTGATGTGTATGTGTATGTATGTGTGTGTGGAATAAATGTAGCTCGCAGAATTGTACTGTGACAGAAAGCTTATAGCCACAGTGGGAGGTATACTGTCCAGAAATACACAAAAAGACACTGATGAGAACGGCTGGCAGTTGTTAGATAATGGACCATCAGTTGGATAATAGCTACTGAGTGTGTGTATGTGTGTGTGTGTCTTTTTTTCAAAGCCCATCTTTGTCTTTTTGTGTTCCCAAATTTAAGAGTGAACATTTTTGATGTTTCGATTGTTTTGTGTAACATATTTTGTGCAACGATCTGTGTGCATGTAGACAAGACACACGTGAGCATGTATGTGTATGTGTATAATCATGATCAGTATATGTCCAGGATCTATCTCCTTTGATGCTCAAAAGTGTTTGTGAGCCTGTGTGTGTGTGTGTATGTGTTATGGCTCAATAAGCCACTGTAATCTCCCTGTATATGGGAGTAAACACCTAGCTCGGTTGTTGGTTATTATCTGTGGACACACTGGGACTGTTGCACAGCAGATTAGACTGATATCACTATTTGGGGGGTGAGAGTGGCTGTGGCAGATGTAAGATATACAAAGCTGATGGAAGTCTTTGTGGGCAGGGGGTTAATCTTCTCTAACCTTACATATACAGAATGTGGTTTCTTACTGTGTGTGTGTGTGTGTGTGTGTGTGTGTGTGTGTGTGTGTGTGTCCATTAAAAAAAAAAAGCCTTGAATCACAGTGAAAAAGCCTTGAAGAACACATTAACCTTGTGTGTAGCTTTCTGCAACAGCCACTTCAACATTGACATCAACTGTAACAATAGTAATATTAATATTTTCAACAGTTATTATTTTTATTATTAGCTGCTTATTTTAAACAAGATATTTATGAAATATATTTCAAACATAGAAAAACAAATAATTATTCAACATGAGTCAAATTAAATGTGCTGAAGGGACTAATTTCATGTCAATGTACATTTTCAGCTGGGAATATCTTAGTTAAAGGGCAAGTTTACCATTTTCATGTTTTATGTTCACATATCATAACCTGGACCACTGGAAGAAATGGCCCCAATGAAAACTGTTTACAGTGGGATGGGGGCAGAAATCTTGTACCTTTTTAAAATCCAAAACCCAAACCATCTGCATGACCAGATACCATTTTTTTTTTGTGGGGTGGGGGGAGGAGGGGAGGTGACCCTTAAAGGGCAGGTTCATAGCATACAAATGCATCCTCTTTTCCACACACACCTTCTTCAATAGTCTCCCAATCACGCGTAGTCAGATCTCACAGCTGCTGTTGTATACTGCGCAGCTTTAGCACCAGCCGGGTGGCTGATCTGCTTCACACGCTATGTTTGTGTACTCCAACACATCTTTCACCTGTGTCACAGCATCACACTTGCCAAGAGGCCCCCGTATAAGAAGATTCTATAACAGCCAGCTTGGCAAACTACAGCTATGCACTATATAACCTGCTACACAGCATATGTTTCTACATGCAGCACCACATCAACAACACTTCATAATTACCATACCAACACTTCTACTTGCCAGAAAGACACAACCATCATGTCTGATGATTAATCTGCCAATAAACTTACCTCCTATATTAATAAAGACAGGACTGTCATCAGACAAGCTGAACCTGTCTGACACCTTCCATGTTGCTGTGTGAAAGGGTGAAAGGAGAGCATGTTTTTTTGTGCTGGACTGTGTCTGTGTAGAAAACAGATGCTGACCCTAGTGTGATAGTGAGCAATTGGTTGCTATGCAGGGAAAGGAAAAAAAAGCATTATGAAAAGGACACTGTTTAGTCTCTGTGCATGTGTGTAGGTATGTGTTGCCACCAAAGGTTTCCACTTCCACAGACACATTAACTTGTTCATTTATGCATTAAAATGATTCACATATGTACACAAATGTGTGTGACCACCACCTTTTTTATCTCTCTCACTGTGTTATTTCTAGATTTTTCCCACCACTAGGTGGAGCTCTTCCTATTCCTCAGGAGCCTTAAATCACTCTTTACCTCCCTTCCCTCCCTGTGGATGTTGCTGCCAGCTCTCTGACTAAAGCAGTAAATGGATCAGCAGTGGAATAACAAAAGGATGGATATGATCCCTCAATATACCCTCTTTCTCCAACTCTGGCCTTCTCTCCAACTGGCACCAGCATGTGTCTCTTATCTGGTGTGTGTCTCTGCTCCGATTTAGCTGGATTACATTTACACCTGGTGTTAAAATGCATCTCTGGTATACACACTTAAGTTGGATTTCTCTCTCCATCTCCAAAGCCCCAACAGATTGCTGTGCG
Source organism: Zanclus cornutus (assembly GCA_029814745.1). Taxonomy (NCBI): domain Eukaryota; kingdom Metazoa; phylum Chordata; class Actinopteri; order Acanthuriformes; family Zanclidae; genus Zanclus; species Zanclus cornutus. The sequence continues at coordinate 637,377 of JAQQZW010000024.1, read as the reverse complement.
CATCTGTTGTCGTTTTCGCTTTTCACACCAACACCAATGCATACATGATAAGTTCAGCCGGAAGATACAGATTACATACCTTCTCTGCTCCAAGTTAACTTCTGTCATAGGTGGAACTGTTCTGGCAGAGCACTCAGTAAGTGTGCAACAGCAACATCAGCAACAAAGAGTATATGTTCTATCTAACTCAGATTCTACCCTTTACTGGACTCTACGGGTAACATTCTCTTCCTCTTCCTCTTTCATTGAAGTACTTGCTCACTGAAATTTGCCTACACATAGCCAACAAGTCAGGATGTGCCTTTCAAATACATGTAATTCCACACAATAAAAAAGGCAACAAACCCACAACCTGTCTTCCTTTCTCCTTCAGCAACAATTTGCCAGTTTGCCAGTTTGCCCAATGGCCTGCCTTTCTCCAAGGATGGAGGCACTGCTTCAAGAAGCTCATCTATGCCCATCATGCCCTAGCCTCATCGCCCCATCCGACCTGCATTCCCTCTGCTTTGAGCGTCTCATGAGGCCCCACACACAGAGCAGTTGAGCAGCTGTTACCCTGTGCTCAGATAAAGGCAGCGGTGAGACCACTTTTGCAGCCTCGACTGGTTGCTCAGATGTGAGGAGAGTGAGGTGTAGCTCATTGTTTTTCATATGGAAGATGCCCCAACTGACAACTTGATTCTGCCACCCGCTGTCTCTGTTGAGATGACACCTCCTGTTGCAAAGGAAGATGACAACTACTCATCAGTGTTTGGGACATCTGCTTGCAGAAGTTTTCTGCCACGTTCTGCTCGCCAAGACTTTCCAAAAGTGATCTCCATGGCAGCCGAACGAGTAGGGCTCTTTCTGCCCCCAATACTCCCACACAAGCTGATGAGCCATTTCTGTGAGGAATTTTACAGCCCCACACACCCTGCTTTTATGCCCCCCTCCCTCCTGAACATATGGCAACGTGCCAAGGGTCCTGGATGGAGTTGCTTAAGATGTGGGCACTGGTGACTGAAATGGTAGATTTGTTACAGGTGCAGGGTCGCACAGATGCCACTTCACTTAACTTTTGTACAGGAAAATGTAGTTGAGCCTTCATTTGCCGTTTGTCTGTTTCCAAAATAGAGAATAATTAGATGCAGTGTCACAAAAACACAGTGAGGAGAAGAGAATTTTAGTGTAGCAGAGCTCCAATTTCAGCTGTCGCACTTGCCCCCAGTACATTTCAATGGGAATACAGCAACCCAAACCCCAGCTTAACAAGGTCAGCTCAGTTTTCACCGTTTTCACTAACCCTAAAAGAGCTGAGGTATGCCTTGGGAATGCAAAACAGAAAAGACTGTCTACTGAAAGGGACTTCCTTACAATGGAGGCTGAATTCCCTGAGTACACCTGTAACCCACTGTTGATATTCACGAACCCCTCATACAATTTTTCTTATTGATTGTTCTGTGTTTAATGTGGCTTGTGTTTAAGCGCCAGAAGTGTTTTGATTAAAACAAAATAAATATTGGAAAGAGCATGTTCCTTCCCCTCCTCTCTCACCTCGGTCTCTTGTGTTACTATGGAGTAATCGGCCCAGTCCCTTTTACTCAGTAGATCACAGAGCCTGTGTTACAATTAGAATTTCCAAACTAGACCAAGAATTACATGGCTGGGATTTTCATGCCAATGTGCGCGATAATAAAAAACAGTGCTGTGCCTGTTAATGAGCGCTGTGTTCAGTGTGATGCTTTCAGGAAGCACATTATGCTAGACATAGCAACTTTTAGAAACATATCTGTATCTTGCTGTGCTTGCCGGAGCCATAAGACGGCTGATCTTCGCAACTTTCTCCACTGGTTAAAAGTGAGATGTTGGGCTACTTTTCTTCCTCTTATTCTGACCAGGATAAGGGGAGAATGTGTCTGTCTTGTTTTTCTTGTGCTGTTTCTGTAATACAATGAGGAATGATCGTACTAACATAAAGCCAACAACTGTGACAGAACAGCCCATGCCATGCCACCATGAGCCAATCTTCTGTTTATGAAATGTCTGGCAGCAAAGAGGAACAAGTTGCATGATCCTCCATGTAGACAAGTGGAGCTTTCATCCCTAGGTGGTGGAGCGGATTTGAACCCGGTTTGGAATGGCAGAAATGAATTTTCAAGGCAATCACTGCAACACCTGCTGTCGGCTGCGATTCTCCCTGACACCGTGTTTACACATGTGCCATGGCCAATACAACAGCCTCTGGACCTAGAGGAATTCCTCTAGGGGTCAAGAGGCAATGCACACTACCACCAATCAGTAAGAACTGCCATTGATGCTCTAGATTTGGTGAAGGCTCCCTATGTACCTCAGAAGTGCTCCTCTTAAAAGGGACAGTCATTTAGGACACCTTTGCTGGTGCACTGACTTCAGCTAAAAAAGTGCATGAGCAATGTGCCCTGTTGGTTCACCCCAGCTGCATACTGCTTTGTGGTGATTTAGTGAGGCCACTTTTAGACAAAACCTCTCCTTTCTTACCAAAAGGAGCTCCCTTAGGTTGAGAGTGATACAGCTGTATGCTCTCTGTCCTCCACCCCCACAGGGGAAAGGAAGGAGTTGCATCTGCTAAGCCTATTATGTGAGTTGTTATGTTATGTTGACTGCACAGCCCCCACTTTAGATGCACTGAACAGCTGTTTGTGTACTAGGGTGATGGAGTGGTTAGCAGCATCTCGCCGGATGACTCTGTGAGACTCAAGCTTTTAGGCAAGAAGAGGAAAAGACCCTCAAACTTAAACTTAAACATGGTGCTATTATGGTCTACACCTTGTCCATTCAAAAGGTTTTATTTCTTGGACATGGCTCCTTTCAGGGTCCACCCCCACTGGCCGACTCAGGACTGGTGAAAAGTTGGTGTGAGTGTCAGCTGTGTTACACTCCTCTGCTGCTGCAGCTTTGGTTATGCAGGGGTAGAAGTATGTTTGGAGAAAGCTATTACCCCATGGAGTCCAGGAAAGAGTTTTGCCTGAGCTCATACAACTAGGGTTATTATCATATTGTTTACAGTCATTTAATCAAGCACTAATTTATTTTGTCATATGCACCACATATGCTTAATATAAATTAAATCAACAGGGCATTAAAACTAGATTTAATTCTGGTTTGCTCTCCAAGATGGAGCCTCAGAATGAGGCAATATTTCAGGAGTCGCTTTAAAGTATTATAAGTATTACATTTCTATGCAGTTGGGTGACTTGTGAGAGACACGTTAGAAAAGTTACAATTTAAGCAGCACTGACTGAATTATCCTGGCTTTTAGTCCACGGCATGGGTCAAGCTAAAAAAAAAAAAAGATCCTGCAATTCTTCTAATGCAAGTCAATATTTTCTTTATATGGCTCTCCCTGCCTATCTTGAAACTTCACACATCCAGTTGTAATAAAAGTGTACTATTACAAATGTATATTTAACATGCTCAAGATGAGATAACCCTAATAACATCCCTTTGAAAAGGCTCCTCAAGACCCACCAAAGACCTTTTTCACTGGCTGAGTATTGCCCCTCATTGCGAGTAAATCCAATTTTTTTTATTCTGCGTGCACTACTTTACTGCTAGTGTGTATTTGGACTGGATGCTTTGCTTTTTGTATGGTGTGCTGTAAACAAAGGTTGGCATCATCTTGCCAGCAAATCTGAACAGCTCTGCATGCACAATTCATTATATTATGTGATATACAGTACACGTACATAGTTGCACATGTACAGTACAGTCATGTCAATCTATTCACTCCATGGGCAAGGGGACTATAACCTACATACACACAACACTTAAGCTCAGTCAATACTGTGACTTGTATAGAGGTTAAACTTTAAAAGTACACATACCAATATGGTCTTGATAATATGGATGATACAAATCCTTTAGATAATTTAAAAACAATATAGAATGGAAATAATGAGGGGCAATCTCGCCTACCTTTTAAAGAAAGACTGGTCAATACCAATTATTAATGGCCTACATTTCATCTTTAAAACTTTAGCATATGATTTAATAAATATTTATACATCCACTGATTACAGCTTACAAATACTTTATACAGGGAGACCTATTAGAGAGTGATTTCAGTTTCAATTATATAAAATGCTGACAGACAATCAAACAGCCATGATGTGTCCTTGAGATAAGTGATAGGGCATTTAACGGGCATTAATGTTTGTCACAGTTCAAGCCTTACAGGGCTTTACCCTACCTCATTATTAAGACCTGAACGACACCGACCGTCATTAAACGCAAGGTAAATCTCTCTTAAAAC
>JAQQZW010000023.1:25930038-25942658 GCA_029814745.1 Zanclus cornutus | reverse complement strand
AAAAAAAACAAAACATCTCAAATTCAACATACACACACTGCACACACACAAACAACAACAGTAACATTGCATTATCATTTCTTACAGGTAATTTCATCTTAATCACTGACCACAGAGAAACTGTTCAATGCAGACATAGTGTAATGAGTAAACTTGGCATAACACTGAGTGGGTTACTTTAACAATCCTGCCTTAATCCTGAACATGTTGTTGAAAGCTTTGCAGTGCAATTTAAGATTCTTTTTACATCTTTAAAACACAAGTTTTACACATAAACAGTTTTGTTTTCTTAGAAAGTATTTGATTTTTTATGTACTATACAAAAATAATGGTTCTTGGTGATCAAGTGTACAGCCTGCGTAAATGACTTTATGGAACACCTAAGCAGATGAAATTAAAATATGTCCTAAAAATGTGATTACTTGGGTGATATGATTAAAAGCTCATTTATTTGAAATGTGTACCACTAAAATACACAATCAACAAATCAGTCCTGCATTATTGTTTCAAGTGGCCCTGTTGTGTAGAAAGGCCCTACATCAAGGTCTAGTTTTAGGAATAATTATTTTAGTTTATATTGTGCTACCATGAAGCATTTCCACTGATAAAGTTGCGTTTAATCGAACTGCCTCAAAATAGAAAACCTGGTGCTAAATAATATTCCATAACATGATGACTGTTGGTGTCTTGGTCTCTGGGCAATGAATCCAGCTCCCATGTGTCTGCTGTTTGCACTGTAGTAGATATGGTAGGGACTAAGAGGCACAGTGTAAATACACAGTGCACAGAGGATGAGGGTTAAAGGGAGGGTGCTGATAATATCAGTAAAGGTTTGTCTCAGGTCCCCCTTACAGGTTGGTCTGGTCGTATCCCTGGAGAGAAATCAACTCTGGTAAATCATGACATAAATCAAAAGAAACATGAAAAACTTACAAGCCTGTTGACAATTAATGTCCTCTCTTGATATTTACACACTGACACAAAATTACTGGCATGGATTCAGATTTGAGCCCTTGATGTATTTTTTGCTGTTTAAACAGTTGACAGTACCAGTAACAGTGCTAGTAGCTTAGTGGTGTAAAAGCTATGTCTCAACAGATAATTAACATGACTGAGATGAAAACAAATGCTCAGTGAAAGGGCCTCAAAATAGATGCTGCAGAGCAGCTGCAGCTTCCAGCGAGAGCTGAAGCTGGTGTAGGTCAGTGTAATAGAGATGATCACATCTCTTCCATGTACCACATACATCCACCACGGTTGAAGAAAAGATCTGTAACTTAAGGTTAACAGAGCCGGCAGAAATCAGATCTCGCTCTCGTAGGTGTGCATGTAGGTCTTGAGTGAGAGGATTTCAGCGTAGCTGCGGGTGGTTCTACGGTACAGGTCTAAGCCCGTTAGGATCTCCACATCTCTGACTCGAGCTGTGTGCATCTTCATCAGGTCCTCCACCCAGTGAGACTCCTCCTCTGAGCTCTGCAGGGAGGAGCATAGAAGCATTAGCATGTGTTTTCCCTCCTTCTCCCCTGAGGACTCTGAAACCCTCCATCACTTGTGAGAACTCTGAACAGATTTGGCTTTAAGGAAATAGAGTGCTGCAGGATGGATGTATTTTTGCAAGCCAGCCTGGAAGTTAGCATTGTCCTGGTTCCCTCAACAAAAAGCCAATGGGACTGTATTCCCATCCATTCTGTATGCCTTCAAAGATACGTGTACCAAAACCTGTGGACACTGATGGTATCTGGTAAGCCAGAGATGGAGACGCTGCAGCAGCAAGTGCTGGGTGGACGGATACTGTTGTTTGTCAGATATGTTTCTCTTCTGGAACATACAATAACCTGCATATTTAGATGCTGCTGCACACTGTTTTATGGGATTTTATGTTTGGGAAGACTCGACAAAACAATTTTGTTTTTTTATTCTGACTAAAGTATGGAAGAGGCCATACACTGTGTCCTGAGACCATGCTCAGAGTGTTGTTAAAATGTGACAATGCATTGACAGATGTGATGATCCTTACTTTGCAGGTTTCATCATTGCTGGGTCTGTGTGGCAGGATGAAGGCAGCGCTGCTGAGTGGGCCGCTACACGAGTCTGCGGCCTGTGTGAAGTCTAAGCAGCTGCTCAGGACCACAAAGTAGTGTGTGGGGATGGGTATTGTCCCACCTACATACCTGCAATAAGCATCAAACAGAAGACACAAGGTTACCTTGTTTCATTTGTAAGGAATGAACAAACTCTCCCCTTAACCAGGATCTGTATTTTTCCATTAATTTCTCTTTGCAGTCTTTTAAACAATGCTCAAAATCTGAAATTTAAACTTTATCGCGAGGAATTGAGATATGTTAACTATTTTCAAATACACTGGAGGTGGTGATTCATGCGTTGAGTGTCTTTATGTTTCAATATTAGCAGTATTAATATGACAACAATAACGGTAATGCGCGGGGAGCTAGCTAGGACTGATAATTAAACAGAAAAAGCTTAATCAAAAGTTAAGTACAATGCATGTTCTTACTCTCTTATCTTCTCAACTGAGTCCCTGACACCATCATAGTCGTAGTCAAATATGGGTCCAATGAGCACGTTCACCCCGTTTCTCTCAGTGGCATATTTCTTCACCAGTGCTCTTTGGAAGTAGCTCCATATTCCTGAGAGAGAACGGTGGAAGAGAGTGGGAACAAAGAGACAAACAGAGAGGGACGTGAGAATGAAATGGGAAGATGGGATGAGAGGTGATGAAAAAGAAAAGCATAAAATGTATCAGTGAATCAATCAGCTTTGATTTAGCTTGAATTTTATGCAGGAAAAACAGTCAAAATTGTGACACGTAAGCTATTAAAAGAACTCCAGTCATCCAGCTCCTCAAGAAAGTTCTGATCACTTATCGACTTACTCTTGAATGCAGGATACATGGGAACAGTGTTGGTGATGAGGACAGCATCATATTTTTTGTCTATGGTTGAGGACAATTCTGTCAATAAAGAAAAAAGAAACATGATTGAAACTATTTCAGGTGCAGTACTGTGTTAGTAATGTTGCTACTGGAAAAAGGAATGATGGGCAAAACTATGAAAATAAGAGCCTGGCAACAAATAACATACATTTTCTAGCACGAGACACCAAACATGAGTTGTATGAGTTGTTTTTAGTGTAGAGCCTTTATATGAAACAGATAATAATATAAGCTAACAGATCAAAGACTTGGGTTGGCCTTGAGGAGGAGATTTTAAATGTCCAGGGCCGAAGAAGACCCAGTTAAGGATGCTGGTGGGGAGCGGGGCGGAATGGACAACAGAACATTAGCAAGCCAGCTCAGCAACACAAACGGGCTCAGCAGCCTCAATGGATGTCATGAAAGAGGCGAAGACACAGAAGAGGATGTTGAAAGAGGAGATTAAAAAAGAGAGAGTGACTGAGCAAGAGGCTGGGACAGAAGTAATGCCAGAGTCAGACTGGCTTTTCGTCATTAACGACATTATGACAGAGGTGAGGATACAGTTGAGGACGTTGACAGAGGAAGCTAAGATGAGAAAAAATAGAGAGTGGCCGAGTGATAGACAAGAGCTAATGTCAGACTGGCTTTCAGCTGTTGGCGAGAGCTTCGCAAAATAAAAAGCTGCAAGACAGATGCCAAGCAAGACTTCTTGATGTTGGACTGGTAAGTAATATTAGCTGGCTCGCTAAGTTTTGTATCTTGAGTCGTTGCACTTGCTCGCTGGTTGGCTGTGTTAGCAAAGCTGTTGAGTCGCTTGTTTTTGAAGCCAAGTCAGCCCATTTCAACAGAGTTTTAGCAGGTGAATGTTACAGCCAGCTGTTAGCAGCATATTGTCTCTGGTTCAGGTTATGTTAGCTTGTCATGCTGCTGTTCTGAGTTGTGTGTGATGCTTGTGCAAACTTTGACCTCAACTTCAAGACAGAAGTTTTCAGGATTTAACATTGTTACAACTGAGTTTTGTTTGTAGATAGTACGAACATTACAACTGACAATGTTGTTAGAAAAACCTGCCATTTGTATTTATAACAAAGATCTTGCAGTCAGAAACTGTGGGGGCAACAAATCGTTTTAAAGCATCTTTTATGTTTATCAATTCATTTACTCATTGATCATTTAGTCCAATATATATAGTATATATAGTATTTAAAACAAAAATTAATAAGCTACAAAATATGGATGTGATTTGACTTTGTTGTGTGTGTGTTTCAGTGTTTCAGTGTTTAAGCTGGGGCAGTAAACTTACGTGGCGGGTAGAGGAAGGCATAGGTGATCTGTTTGTCTGCTCTGTAGTTGGTACAGGACTGACTGTAGGCTGGAGGGACTCTGGTATCAGGTCTCACACAGTTGGACAAGGCTTCAGGCAGAGGAGACACTTCTACCTGGAGGACCACATACACACAAACACACACACAGATGACATAGGTCAGCTATTGGTTCAACCATTGGTGGATTTCAGTTGCTTAACAGATGTATGTCTTATCAGACCAGAGCACTTGTCTGTTAAGTTCAACTCTACTTTTGCCAGCAGGGGGTGCTTGAAGCAAACAAAACCAATCTCACAAAAGGTGACCTTTGACGAGCCAATTCTTTATCGGGAGAAACTGTTAGTACACTGTTAATAACAACTAGAAAACAAGCACAGTAAATATTTTTTGTATTTGAAAAATCAGTGGAGGAGATTCTTTTTTTATTTACTGTAACATGATCAGATGTCACAAAGTGCAGATGAGAAGCTTCTTTCCACATCCACTTCTCTCAGGATAGATTAGTTTCTTAAAAACTCACTGATAACTCTGTCATCTTACAAACACATTGAAGAAAGTGCTGAATCAGAGGGCAGTATTTAGAAGTACCTTTCTTTTAGCATGAATTATAATTTTGTATTTGACATACAGATGCATCAATTACAACTTCAGACCACTTATACTTATACTTATATAGCCAATAGCTGCTACTTGGTTAGGATGTGTCCTGTCATAGTTTACTTACACTTATGCTAAATTCAGCATGACAAGAGAGTTGTTGATCTTCCTGCAAATATGTGTTTTTAAAAATCTTCTAGCCATCAACAAAAACCAACAGTTTTTAACAGGCAGTATTAGTTTATGAACATTAATATTATTAACAATTAATAAATATTAATTAGTAATATGAGTGAATGCACATCAACAATCCATGACAATGACGTATGCTGCATCAATGTATGCACAGGATTATGATACAGTTTTATCTATAGCATGGTAGAAGATTTACTGCATTTTACTACTTTATTGTAAAGCTTACATTTACAAAATGGCCATTAAAATCAGTAGAGCCCAATTATACATACATTATACAGAGAGTATGAGGAGTGATTGATAAGTTCTTGGCCTGAGGTAGAAGGCGTCAGTTTTAGAAAACCTACCACATTTATTTTTCATCTCAGTCCACTCCTACATTTACACACTTAGTCCAGTGGTCTTGGAGCATACAGATCCCTTCTTTGTAAAGGCTGGCGTCTTTGACCTCCAGAGAGTGGTCCAAAGCAGCAATGACATCATCATCACTGTCAAAATGGCAAATACTGAGCTCCTTCCTCATCTTAGGATAGAGGTAGTAGTCTGAGGGTGCCAAATCAGTTGGGTGGGTGTGACAAATTCAAATCCGTATGTATAGATGTCTGCACAAAGGCCAATTTGGTCTATTTTCTGACAGTGCTTGCTTGCAATTTTCAATTGCACAAAACAGAAATTCCACAGAAGTTATTAACTAAAAACTTTCTGCATGATCACTCAAAGAGTTAAACTGCTTGTGCATGTAACAAGAGCTGTATAGTTCATCTCCTTCTACCTTAGGTCAAAAACTCATCATAAACCTTTCACCAATGTTTAGCTAAAATGGATATGGCTGCATGGCTCTAAAGGTTGATTTTTGTCTATTTGCTAAAGTACTGTGAACAAGTTTTTATTCAAGAGTATTCATATGGTGTCACAGTTATTTGACTTGAGCTGATATACTGTATAAAAGACTGTTCATTTTCAGTAGCATCATGATAGACTGACCATCAATTGCTTGCCTCAGTCGCTGGTTTAGCTCCTCCACTTTGTTCTGTAAGAGACAGAGCCAGAGTGACTCCAGGTTATAGCCTCGTACAAGGGTCACTTTCAAACCTCTCTGGCCCCTACTTTTTACACGCAACTGCAAAAAGATTGGAGATTGAAACAATCTCTTGCCAGAGATCTACATGGGAATCACAAACACAGTATAGATAAAGTGACATAGTGCAGAGAAGGGCTGGGTCTAACTCACTTTCAGTGCAAGCAATTCAGAGAGTAGATCTCAAAAATACACAAACAATATCTAGACTTAGCAGACTGCTAACGTGAACTGAAAATCCAGATGAAAAGACAGATTGCCTCTTCGTTAGCAAGGGAACTACAGATTTTGTTGAAATGAATTGACTGACTTGAAGGTGAGTTGACTCCAGCTCAGCAGCAGAAACCAAAGAGCCAACACAGTTATTTGTTTGTAAGGAAGCTGAACAGAAGAAGCAATCAGGTAATTTGATACATTTTACAAGTCAGAAAGTCTCATTCACACACTCACAGAGAGACACACACAAATGATCAAAAGTCATGGATGACAGACCCATGCAGATGATTCTTTTTACAGGTTTACATGTTTAACCGCACTGCAAAGGCATAACAGAAAAATAAAAAAAAAACAATATATGCATTTGAAATCTCTTTAGTCACTTGCTGTGCCATGTTTGGGATGTCTGTTGGATGTCCTGCAGCTAAATGGACAACACACAGCAGGCTTTTCCAAAGTTGACAGAGCTTCTACAGACACAATTCTGCTGTTGACAGCGATCTGCCGTCAAATCCTACATTTTCTTGTCAGATTGTGTCCTCTACCTCATACATCACTATCTACACTGAATAGACTGGCCACCACAGTTTCTCAGGAATAATAAATACATAAATAATATCAAATGAGAGGATCAGCAATGACACCTCAGAGGATCCAGAGATGTTTTGTTGGCATTATTGTGACTGCTTGTATAAAATCTCTATGATAATTGTGATGATAGTCAAGACAATCTCATTTTAATTGGTTTCCTTTTAACATTTGAATCTAAGACTTTCATTTTTTCAGCTTATTCTTCACAGGAGTTCAGCATCCGCTCCAGCATGAATTGCTGGATCAACTGTCGTACACATTTTCCAGTTCTTAGTAACATTAAACTAATGAGAAATTTAAACAATCTCTCTTCAGGGCAGCCAGTAATGGCTGATGACAATTTTGAGTTATCTATTGCTTTTAGCAGCCAGGGAAGTCAACAGGTGACATGAGTAATGAGATACATCTAATGACTCTAATATTTCATCTTTCTTATCTCATCCAAATCCAAAGACTCTGATCTGAATGGAGGTTTGTTAAAGAGAAGTTTCACTATGTTTTACTTAGATGTCCAAACATCCAAACATTGCACATAAGCTTCTGATGTCCACGACTTCTAAGCAAAGCAAGCACAAAGAGAACAAGATTTTTTTTTCTTTTTTTTAACAGCAGCACACCCCCCTGCTACCAAAGCTGAAATAGCCTGTGATACCAGAGAAGAAAAAAAAGACTTTGCAGCAGGAGAACTCAGCTCTCTCAGTTAAAATAGCACACACTAAGGAATTATTTGCCTCAGTTGACTAAATTCATCATCAACACTGATTGGTGACCACAATAAAATACAGCAAACTTTCACTTCAAGACCCACCTTGAAGTTTCACTTCAAGGTGGGTCTTCCTTACAGCTCTCTCATATCTGTAATATGAGTGTAGCCACAGACTGAAATTAGCTTTTAGCTAATCAGCTTTGTCTAGTGTAATGAATGTATGGTGCATTGTAAAGTAAACAATGAAGTGGTACATGGACTCGTAATGGGGTGAACGGTGTCTCTGTGTCAGTCACACTGTGCCCCGACTACCAGTTACTGCACTATATATAACTTGAAGGAGCGGGAATGAAATGGTACGTAACCCTGCCTAACACTTTACGGCACTCTGACTCACAAACCGAAACTGAAACTGGATCATATTTTTCGGAAGAAATGCTTTCTGGTTTTGTGTATGATGTTCTCCAGCTGCTCTTTCTCAACTCTATGATTTACAGAGTTTTCTTAAGTAACTTGTAACTGCTGCTACTGTGGCTGCTAGTTAGCTCTGTTAGCTGTAAGGCTACCTGACTGCACAGAGCACCGGGGAGTGTTCGCTTTTACACCCAATCACAGGAGCCGAGGACGGCCTTGAGGAGGAGATTTTTTAATGGATACCAGTTGGGAGCTTGGCAGAATGGACAACAGAACAGAAGCCCGGTAACGCAAACGGGTTCGGCAGCTTCAATGGACGTCATGACAGAGGCAAAAATAAAAAGGAGGATGTTGACAGAGGAGAGAAAAACAGAGACTGAGCAAGGGGCTGGGACAGGAGTAATATCAGAGTAAGCTTTTCGTCATTGGCAAAATCACGACAGGCAAACATACAAAAGAGGACGTTGACAGAAGAAGCTAAGACGAGAAAAGGAAAGTGACTGGGTGAGAGACGAGAGTAAATGTCAGACTGACTTTCAGTTGTTGGCGAGAGCTTCGCAAAATTAAAGGCTGAAGGACAGATACCGTGATGGACTTCTTGCTGTTGGACTGGTAAGTAATATTTGCTGGCTTGCTAAGTTATGTGTCTTGTGTTGTTGCACTTGTTCGGTGTTTGGCTGTGTTAGCAAAGCTGTTGAGTCGCTTGTTTTTACTCATTAGCCAAGTCAGCCCATTTCAACAGAGCTTTAGCCAGTGAATGTAACAGCCAGCTGTTAGCAGCATATTGTCTCTGGTTCAGGGTATATTAGCTTTGTACGCTGTTGTTCTGAGTTGTGAGCAATGCTTGGGAAAACTCTGACTGCCACTTCAAGACAAGTTATCAGGACGCTGATATGACGCTGCCAAGTTTTGTTTATAGTTAGCACCTACATTACCACTGACAACATTGTTGCAGAAACCTGTAATTTGTATTTACTACAAAGGTCTTGCAGTTAAAAACTGTAGTTGCACCAAATCGCACAAAATTCAATTTTCTACATAATGTTGCTTTAAGCCAGGATGGTCACACTTTGCTGAACTTTGTAAAGGTCTAACTTGGCCTGGAGGAATCAATTCAGTGTCATAGAAATCTTATTTGATTGTTATTACAGAAGGGGGAGCTGTAACATGAGGTGCAACCCTGTAGGTCATGATGTACAGGAGTCTCTTTGAGAACAGGCTGGATGGTTTACCAACATTTATGTCAATAGTATTTTGTCATATACATGTACTGTAAGCTAATTACTGAAAGCAGCCACACCTTAACACAGCAAAACTGCCTTGTTGCATTTACTCAGAAAGTTCTCCAAGCATATTAACCTCACATTAAAGTAATACAGGATCATTTTTAGAGATTGGCTTGTTGATCAACTAACCTAAAAGTGATCTGAACATGCAAGACACCAAAAGTATCCATGTATCACAGTTAGCTCCAGTGCTCCATTCTAACAATTTATACTACACTATGTTTAGGGACATAGAGGACAGACTTTATAGCAGGTGAAACTGATCTTCATTATGGCCTTTATAAATCAATGAAATCTTATCAACTTCATAAAGTGGGTGTTGTCAGGTGTGGTGTAGGTTTCAATGTGCACTCATGGAAGAATATAGAATAGTGCCAGACTATGAGGCCTAAAGATGACCACACTTAGGGTACAGCCACATGGAAAACTGCTGTCTGTATTCACACATAATTTTCAGGAGATTACATGGTTCCACAGAGAATCAAGCAAGGTTTTAGTGACATCTTTCTTTCTTTTTCTTTCTCTCTAGCATCAGCAGGCCAAAATACACTGCTTTTCTTCTTTTGTCATATCTCTCCTGTTGGCCAAAAATTTCTTATAACTCTTACAAATGTCATATGTTTAAGTTTCAGACTTAAATAATAATTCTAGTTGATTGAAGCATTATTTCTTAATTTTATTTCCCATTATTTCTATTATTTGTAATAAATCCAGCAGTGAATTCGCCTGCTATCACCCAACCTCATTTATGGTAAACCGTCTGAATAGAGTACCAGAGCAGCTGATAAAGCCCAGGATGATTTTGGTTTCACTGTTGTTATCACTTATCTAAGTGAGATGACAGACAAGCCAATCTGCTAAAGACTATTATGCCTTTCTGCAGTCTGCAGGAAGTGGGGCCCAGGTCTGCCATTGAGTCATCATGGCTGACCTTGTCATCGCAGCTGCAGCCCAGGTCGTCCGTTCCTGCAGGAACAAGAGCAGAGGCTGCTGGCCTGGAAAGCTCCTCTGGCATGGTGGGTTTGTAGGGGGGAGCTCTTAGCAGGTGGTTAAGACTTCCATGGGTTCCATTATTGGGAGCTGGTTTCAGACCCAGAAGATCTGAGAGTGAGAGAAATCAGTTTCATGCTAGCTAAAAGAACAAATGGAAGTAGTCACACATGACACACCGCGTATGTTGCAAGTAGTCAACATGCTTACGAGGAGGACACAAAAACATGCCTTACCACACATGACATTATAAAGCTCAATGTTTTCAAAGGCTGGAACTTTGGTCTTGAATTTAAATGTTGGTACATACCCCAAGAAGATAGTCTGAAAATGAAAGTTGATGGCAAATGTAAATTGATTTGTCACCGTTAATATTAGTTAGTATATCAATGTTTTAGATTTCAGTTCCAATAGTCCAATACTATGAGTATTATTATGTATAATACTGTCGTTGTTCTTAAACCATTATCTTTCAATAATGGTCCTCCTACAGGCTGCTAGAACAATGTAAAAAATCAAGGTATACTCTATGTTGCTGTACTAAATACTCAAAGCCAGTCAAATGACTTCTTTATGCCACTGTAGATTATCAAGAGTACCTGCATGCTATTGATCTTGTTGTCATATCCATGGTCACCAGAGAAGCCACAGTGCCTCCTCCCTTCAGGAACTTTCCTGTAATGAATACGCATGAATCGTCAGTATGCTGATGACGGTTGCTCTGATTGCATTCAACGGTTCATACTTCATCAACAACGTAGGGACCCAGCATAAAAGTATCTCTACAGATATATTCGACAGGACCCTGCACATTCGGAATAACTGATAAAATCTCAGCTAAATATAGACTTACACATTGCAATGCTAAAACTAACTAGTACAGGCATATTCTGATAGTTCTTCAACCTTCCTCACCCTTTCACATATGCTGTTCTTAACACTTGGTGTCAAGTAGCGTCTGCCACTTTCCTGTTAATCAACACTTCCAGCAGCATCATCAGTGCGTTAGTTTGAAATAGAACCAGACAATGGTCAGCTGTGTGCATTAGACAGGAGCAGTGGCTACCTGCTAAGACTATCTTGATGTCTATAGAAATAATCTTTAATGTCAATGCTATTTAGTCTTACACTAATCATTTGGCACAAAACCTAGTGGGATGTTCCAGCTATTGTGTCAAAAGAAAATGGTCAATCACAAGCGGATGTACAAACTAAAACAATGCATACCATACCAACCAGTTTCATTTTGTACTGCTACTATTTGCTGCTCTGCTAAATTGTTTTATTTACATTTATTTTCGAAATTCTTGGCGATGGTCACCCATCTATCATCTGTACCAAACTGTGGTCAAATCAGACAATTCAAGTAGGAAAATGCAACAGAAATTTAAAAAAAAAGACAGAATTAATTTAGACTTCAGGGGCCTAGCACATAGCACTTCAGGAGTAAACAAAACAAAAAGAGAAACAAAAAAAGAGTTTCACAAAAGTCTTTTGTTATTACAGTGTCTTGTGGAAGGGCTGTACTGGAGGGGTTGTTGGCTCTTGTAGCTGTAGCACCTTGAGAGAATGCACACACACACACCCCTCCAGAAATGCAAGATTACACTCACTCAGGAAAGATTGAGTCAGGTTTTTATGTCTGATGCAACATGCAGGGAGATGCACCTGGTTAAGGGCTTGTGAGCCTTAGAGTTACGGTTAATCATGGGCCCAGGTTAGCAGAGCAGGATAATGATAACTTCATTAACCAAAAAGGTGTCAAATATCCAGATGGATTAGAAGGACCTGAGGCAGGATGCCATCAGGTCCACATGGGTTTTAATGGGTTAGACATACAGTTAAACCGCAGTATGTCGTCAATATTCACTGACATTCGCCCTCAGCCCAGGACAACCACTCTTTCACACAACTCAAGCCACAGTCCTCTAATTGAACAACAGTCACTTCTTACTAAGGTGTCTATTGAAACACTGCTTCCAGTTATACACCTTAATGTATGTTTGTCTTTATGTGTGTCTGTGTGTGTGTGTGTCTAGGTAATAAAGCCACAAGCATGCTAAAAATGTAAATGGCTAGCTGACGGAGAAATGAGACAAACTCAGTGTTTCATTTGGTTTGAACAGTTAGTAGTTTGGGATTTAGGAAGACATTGACTAATGTATATGTGTATATGTGTGTGTGTGTGTGTGTGTGTGTGTGTGTGTGTGTGTGTGTGTGAGAGCGTTGAGACAGAGTGTAGCTCTCCCACAGTTCACCAACCAGTGTAAGATTAATGCAAGGAGAC
>JAQQZW010000023.1:25908082-25924384 GCA_029814745.1 Zanclus cornutus | reverse complement strand
CTATATGTAACATTTCAATGATAATTACAGCACAGTCCCTATGTAGAGGTCAAATTTGTACTGTGTTCTTTATGTACAGGGTTGATGTCAAGTTTGAACCATGTTATGGACACGCAAGAGTTTACGGCAGTGTAATGAATGTTGACTGAAAGACATGAAACTGTTCCCATAACAGGAGAGCTGCCTGGGTGAAAACTAGGAATCCCAAGACCATATGGGACCTGCACATCATAAACACTGTACTTTAAATTGTGAACCATCAATGCAATCACAGCGTTGATGAACTACAGATGATTAAAAAAAAAGACTACAACAGAGAGAAGAGACAGTACTTACTGGCTGTCCTCCCCACCAGCGGTGATTGAGTTTCTCTCGGCCTCTTAGGGTAAAGGTGGCATCAAACACTGGGTCATACATTGAGTTGCCAATGATACCGTGAGACTCTGGGTATAGACCCTGGGAGAGAATCAAACTGAGGTTATGCTTAGGCCAGTAACACTTATCATTTAATGACCTGACTGGTCTTTTTTTCTACACACAAAAATACTTCAAGGTTATTCTGTATCTGAGCATGTGCATTACATGCACACTGTGATTGCACTGTTCCCATTCTACAGTAATGCTAACAATTTCCACTGTACATTCACATTTACTCAAATTCTTCTGTACTTTACTTGTGTATTTATTATAAGATACTTTCTACTTTTTGTCCTATTGTCCTTTCAACTCTACCACATTTAATTCACACCTAGCTACTTTGAGATAAATGTTAACATTAGCACGCTGCACTTGCTCTAGTAACCGCAATACTATCACAAGATATCAGGTCATTCTGACAGCTACAATACTGTGCAAACCACTTGGCGGAAGGGACTACTAAAATGTCAGCGTTTCAACTGTAGATATCTGCATACTAACATAAGCATGCTAACTTACCCATGTTCAGCTATACTTAGTTAGCCTTAGCTGTATTTTGATCTTAATGCTATAAGTATGTTTTATCACACGACACTGCAACAACTGACAAACTGATTGTTAACAACAACATCGATGCTCCTGTGCCATACCGTAGCCAGCGAGTAGAGGTTGGGGAAAGTCTTGGAGGGGTAAACAGGCCTCATGTACGGAGCATGGGTTCCACATGTTCCTAAAATTGAGAACAGAGCAAACTCCCACATTAGCACAGAGGTACACACTCATGGCTTAAAAAATAAGTTAGTCAGCTATTGTCTATTGATGCTCATGGCTCCTCTTGACAAGGAAAGAACAATCTTGCAGCCAAACCAAATCCCATCAAGGTCATACTTAGTTTCTCAATGTTGGGTATGACAGTGTTTCCTCTCTTCACATAAGAAGCTCGAAATCCATCCACTGACAGCATGATGAGGGGCGGTCGCACAAACCTTCACACACACAAATATGAAATATAAGAAAGGATGCACTGAAATGTTTGAAAAAGGAAACAATCTGCAAATTGCTGAAATACAGGATTGTTTGCACCGAGGCTTTTGATGAAAATCTCTTGAATGATTGATCAATTTATTGTCCTTTACTGCTCAAATGTAAACGTACCCAGCAGGACATTCAGCCGTCTTGATCTCCTCACACTCATCCTGCAGCCATGACGTGTCTCCTGAAAGTACATTACCAGAGGAGTCAGTGAGATATATCAAATGATTTATGAACAACACAAACTGGTCCATGGCTGGTTTGGAACAGTAAGGATGTAGCAAAAATTAAAGAACTGTTAATACTGTAATTTTGGATCAAAAAAAGGAAACATTAAATGTCTTTAATTATATAGTGCCAGAAATGCTTCTTTAGCTACGAACCTCTGGGTAAGCCACTGAATGTATTTGGGTGCGTTTGCATGCACGTTAGAAACCAGGTTACGGAGGTAAATGGAGAACATGTTTTCATGACCAATAACAACCAGAAAAGTGTTTTTGCAGAACATTTTGGTGTCACAGTGAAGCTGAGCTTTGACCGTTTGGTTATTAATATCATCAGATTATCCTATTAGACTTTTGTGTGAAATTTTTTTCACGACTAGTATGTTAATTCTGGAATTATAGTCAAAAACGTGTTTGCAAGGTCACACTAACCTTTGACTTTTGACAAACAAATTCTACCCAGTTTATTCTCAAGTCCTAGTGGACGTTTGTGCAAAAATTGAAGAAATTCCCTGGGGGCATTCCTGAGATATCACATTGACGAGAATGAGATAAATGGACGCCCGGATGGACGGATGGATGAACGGACGGACTGGCCATCAGCTGTTACCGGCGTGAAGCATAAATAGCGGTTATACATAACATGGCAAAGAAATTCAGCTAAACGGACCTAAACTATGAGAAGTAAAAGTAATCAACTGAGAAAATGCAGAGAAAATGATTATTTCACAATTATATAGCTAACTGTGAGCTAATATATATAATATAAAATATAAAATATACAGTATAAACCAGGTTTCTCGTTCATATGATGTTGAAGAAATCTGCTTACTGGAGAAAGCTGTCCGGAACTGGGTCACTTATATACATTTAATCACACTGTAAACAACTTGGACTGTTACCTGTTATTCACAAGCCAAGGACAGACAGTGTGTTTTCATATTTGCATTTTAGAAAAATTACAATAGCATTCAATATCTAAACTGTTTGACAATAAGTTTTTAATCCGTACAACGTGTCAGCTCACTAGTGAATCGTGAATTCGCTACTGAGCATGCAGCCTGAAGTTAGTTACTTAGTTTATGGGGGATTTTTGTTTACACGCCTGTTCATAGAGGCAAGGTGCAAGATGAGTAACATGTACTGAATACTCTGATCTCAATAGTCAGCCTCTCCATGCTAATCATTGTACTGTATGTATTATAGCAGACAGTCAAACATGTAGAACATATAGGACATTTTTCACAAGGACAAAGTTCTCACCTTTACAAAGTGTCCTGTAGTTGGTGCAGCAGTCTCCTCTAGCCAGACAGTCCTCAGAGCAGTGGCAGGCATGCTGTTCATTTCGAGTCTCCCCACATCGATCTTTACTGCACTCATAACCTCCCTCTGTACACGGGAACACAGGAGGCACTTTAGTTCAAAAAATAAAAAAAACATTCATATAAGGACCTACAGGGAATAAAAACTGTAGAATTTATATGCAAATGTGATGGATTAGTGCTGAAACCACAAGCACTGAGAAATGAAAGCTGATATATTAATGTGACAGTGGTTTGGCTGCATACTTAACAGCTGAGCACTCAGCAGTTTTGGACAAGATTGATAACACTGCATGAATTCTTGCCAAAAAATCAAGATGAGAGCACCAGATGACAGTTGTGGCTTGAAGTAGGATTTGACACTGTCAGGGTTAAAACCGAGGTACAAGTGAGAATATCATCGTTTTCAGGAAGAGGGAGGGTTACAGTGGTAAGGCGGTGGGAAACAAAAGACCACCAGGCTGAAAAAGAGGACATCATATCAGACCACCAACACTGGAAGTAGAAGGGGGGACATGTTGACAGAGAGAGAAGGCAATACATGAACAGGCAGGACTAGCAACAAACAAGTACAGCTTGTATAAGAAGTAAGAAACCTGCTCAGGCCCACATCAAGTACCTGCATTAAGAGCCAAGAGCTCATTTCCAGCTTACACAACTAAACTGTGCAGCTGGACAATCAGGCTTGGATTGATATCCAGATATTTGTAGTCCTGATTAAAAGGCTCAGTAAAAGTATTTCTTAAATGAGAACAATAATTAACATTATTATGCCCTGTTAGCAATTTTCTAGGCAAATTAGGGCAGAAATATAAATCTACAATAATCAGGTGCTGGCTAAATGGGTCAATAGTGTGGTAACATACTGCAAAGTAAAGTCACAGCCAACAAGAAGATGAAGCAAGTTCATCCTCAAAGCAGGCGGTGGTGACAGGAAATGCTCACACCCTTTATGTCAAAGTCCTGCATTGAACACTACACCTAACTAAAAGTATCTACGTTACTTCATCTGAATGTACTTGAAGTATAAGAAGTAAAAGTAGTCAAAATAGAAAATGCAGTGAAAATTAATATTTCATTGTTACATTGTTGGATTATTGTTATTGATGCATTAATGTATAAGTAGGATTTTATAGTTGTAGTTGCTCAAGGTGGAGCTAAAATATAACATATATAATATGTATACTGTTGGGTAGTGTAACCTGCACCACATTTTATAGGCTCTCTACATGTTTTTGTATGCAAAGCTTAATTGGTAAAGCAACTAATAATTAAAGCTCTCAGATAAATGTAAGGGAGTCAAACCTCTGAACTGTTATAGAGCAGATGTATAAGGTAGCATATTTTGGAATTACTCAAGTAAGTAACACAGAACTTAAGTTGATGTCCTTACTTTCCACCAGTGAAAGCAACTTATTAGTAATCAGAAAATAGAGCATGTCTACGGACTTAAAGCTGCTTCCACTTAAACATTTAGTAAACTGTTTTGTTGTTCATACATGAGTTATGTGTAACATATCTTTTGAAAACGTGGAATAATAGTGTAAATCAGGGATATTTCGCATGCATAAACAAAAACAGCAGTGTCACAGCAACACATAAAAGTCTTCATAATTAAGTTTTAACAGCTGTTTTCCACCACCTGATGTATATTAATGTTGGATGTTGGTGGATTTCCTGCAGCTTAATGACAAAAAAAAATCTCACTGTTTTCTCAGGCTTTTCCATCCTGACCAGCACCATCGAGAGCAACCTTGTTCCAACACACGGCCAAAAACCTGGCAGTCATTTTTGTTTTTTAATATCAAAGCAAAATGTCCGTTCCTATTTTTCTCTGTCTTAAAATTAAACAGTGCAAGTGATTTTAAATCGTAGTACTTTTTCTTTTAAATTATTCAGATACTACAGAACACATTATAACACAGAGACAATGTTGGATGTGTCTAAAGTCTGGGTTCATCGGCTAAGTTTTGCTCTTGAATAAAAAAGTACTTAACTGTAGAGTACCTGTCCTGAGGCAGAGCTGATCGAAGTCCGAGCAGCAGCCGTTGTAGGTCTTACACAGGTTGTCACAGCGGCAGTTTGGTGGCTCCAGCTCAACCAGCTCAAAGCACCTGTTCCTGCAGGAGCCGGAGGTTGGCACGTACTGAGATGCAGAGCGAGCTGAGGACCAAAGATACTGAGCTTCAAATGAGGTTTTACAAACATGCACTTTTATGTTAGTGGTATTTCCTGCTCTGGGATGAAGAAGAATTACACAGCTTTGCACTTTGGTGTCACCAAAAAAATACTGAAACATTCTGAAAACTTTTATAACTTCAGTATGCAAAAGAGACTCCCAGCATTAGAAAACGGCTGCATCACATCTAGGAGCAGAGCAGCGTCCATATCAAATGAGTTTTAATGTGCTGTAAAAAGTGGAAGTTAACGAACGCAACTTCTGAAGATATTGTGCGTGTGAAGGCTGCATGTTAAAAAGCTGTATGAACAGATGAAAAAGTGTGAAACAGTCAAATTAATATGACTGTTACTAAAAAGTTGAATAAATCTCACTGTATTAAAGATGTGGAACAGTTTAAGGTTCCAGTAAACTTTCAGTCTGAAACTATGAATTTGTGAATAAGACTTGAAGATGTCTTGAAACAGAATGAGGATGTGTGATTCTTCCATCTGAGTGTGTCTGTGTCAAACTGCACTAATGAGCTCATCTCAATCAGCTGTGTGTTCCCACTGTGCTCAAAGGTTGCCATGGTGATGGGAACTGCTGTTTAACTACAGGCTCCGTCAGTTCATTTCACAGGGATTTTATCTGAGGTGCACAACCCAAACTTCTGGCTCTAAATCAAGGACAGTAAATCCTATCGCCTAGATGACAATATTAATAGAATCAGGACAACGTGCTGAGCTCACAGTGTGAAATTTGTGAGTGAAGGGTCAAAAATGTGACCGCAGAAGCAGTTTAAAAAAGTGGCTGCTTCTGCTTCTCTCCTGAAATTTGTCCTCTCAGTTACATGGGAGTGAATGCAGCAGTTGGTCGGTGCTCCTGTCACTTTGAAGATCAGGGAATCAAAACAGTAAGTCTGTTTTCTTCCACAGCTACATCAGAGCGACAAGCACAAATTTTTTTCTATGTTTTAATCCATAAATTATGTCTGTGAAGTGAAAATTGTGGGAGGGAGGGCAATTTTTCTAAAAGATTTTTAAGTAGTTAATAAAAGGACCCGTTCTAAACTCAAAAAGAAGTAGAAATATAAAACTTAAACTATGACTGTGCAAAAAATAAAAATGATATGAATTTATATGATATAGTCCTAAGTGTTGTTAACGTTTTAAAGTTTGAATAGAGTTTCTATGTGAACATACGAATGAATGGGAAGATGTTGAAAATGAATGGGTTTGAGGGGTTTTCTAATTGACTTCAATTATTAGGAAATTTCAAAGAAGTTGAATATTTTGAAAAGTTTAGATGGGATTTGAAATGTTGAAAAATACCCAAAATGTAGACAGGATGTGCAGTATTTATAAGTCTGAATGGAGTTACCAGGTGCAAGTAAGGCTGAATAGTTAAGAGTCCAAAACTGTGACAATGTGGGAATTTTGAACATTTCTCAACATTGATGGGACAATAATGAAAGCATCTGCATGGTAATTAAAGCAGCTGTGAAAAACTTTCATTTCTTGTTAATTCTTGCAACCCCCGTTGACAAAAGCGGTATAAGCACCACTGCTTTAAACATTTTGTTCTGGCTAGCACATGCACATGTCTGTTTATGTAAGTCATATAGATCACCTTATGAGGCAGATGGATTTGTGAGACCACATGATCATGTGATCCCGATATTCCATCATGCCAGGCTTCAAGTCCAGTAAGGCTTCAACTCCAATCAGTGTCCTGTGAGGAACTACCTTAAGCTACAGCCGTGATTTAGGTGTGACAACCAATGAGAGAAGCAACTGTTCATTTTAATATAACAATGTCAGCTCCTAAAGAGGTTAGCAGAGAAGCTGCTACAGCATCAGCTGTATCAGAACTTGAGAATATTTCTTCATTAAAAGAAGAGCAAAGAACAAACAAAGACTTTTCTCAATAGAAAAGATGTTTTCACTCGTCTCCCGACTGGCCTTGGCAGTTTAATTGAACAACTGGCTCCACTGGTAGCACTCTCCTACTATGTTATTCGTTGATCTGATTGGTTGAAGTTAGCCCGTGATGGATGATGAGGGACAGACGGTTTGTCCAATTAGCAGCCAAATATTTTTTTAAAAGTGCCCACTCTTTTTCAAACAGTCTCCATGGACAACTTCCCAGACAGTGCTGTGTAACAAATCATCTGGTACATCAGGTTATAAAGGCATACAAGCTTCAGTATTAAACTGAGAGTGTTTGATACCAGTTAATAGTTTCTTGTCCTACGTTTGAGCACTTTTTAGGATATACAATTAATAACTGTAAACAATTTTGACAGGTCGTACTTTTAGGTTTTGTTTTTACATGACAATAAAATATCATGTACCTGATTCTTACTTTGTCTGTTGTTGTGCTTTTTAATGACTCTTGTTGACCCCCACGTCTCCTTGACTTGTTGATTCAATGAGTGTTTGATATTCTTATTTTATCTTTTGTGAATTATTGATTAGAAGTTTGTGCAAGACTCCTTAGACTCATAATTGAATAATCTATTCGTGTTAATATTTTTATCCTTTTAACGAGGATATCTTGATACATATGAATGTGATTAAGTGAATATGATGTCATTACTATCAGTATCTCTTACTACCTCTCTGTGGGTATTTGTCTGAGGATCTGTGCTTTTTCCAAATGTTGCTATTAAAATAAAAGGGAGCTGTGATTACAGTGCGCAGGTCCACTTGGTATTGCAGTTTTATTGATTTATTGATATTGTAGCATACTGAAAACTGATTTTGTTAGCTCATGGGTCATAGTAGCTAATGGACAGATATGAGGAGTGTTTAGATATCAGGTGGCAAAGATCTACCTTCACGAAATCATCCCTCAGTCTCACATTCTATTTTACTTACTTACCTACTGTTTTGTCGATAATGTTACAATGACAGCTTTCCCTGTGATTTTAATCTAAAATCCCTGATTCTGCTGATATGGCCCCCAGTGGGGACCACAAATGTCACTGTTGATGAAATCAACCCCTCTGACATGTGAGGGGGAGGACATTTTGGCATCTGGCCAACGGGTGGCAAACAAAAACTGACAGCAATTCTATTGGTTTTCTTCTAATAACTGATAACAACTGCGATCAAAGGTCTGTGTGCCAAACTGAGCCGTCACTAAACTTGAAATCCTCTCCTGGGACCCAAACTGTGGTAATTCTATCTCACTGTGGGGAGACTCTGGTTTCCTGCAACACAATAACGCTCTTGTCCTCTTAGTACCCAACGGACCGTGGCGCTGTTTGGATCCACATAGTGTGAGACGCCCCTGGCTTAACTAAAGACATCCTGGAGATCTGAGAGTGAAAAAGAGAGAACAACATGCTCCTTGTCCACTAACCTGTGAAAAAACAAGCTAGCTCGCAGAGAGAACCAGAAGATGCCAGCAGGAGTTTTGCAGCACATTTGTGTGTCCCTGTGTGGACATTCTGTATGTGCGTGTGTGTGAATTTGTACGCTATGTGAAGGAACTGAGGTGTTACACTTTAAATTATTTATGCTGCCCAGCTAGTTGGCACAGCAGTGTGGACTCAGAGCATAGTACAGCATCAATACCCTCTTTCCTATTAGACTCACTGCTGCTCTGTCACAGTGGGTGTGGTATACAGGTCACAGGTGAAAACACTTCATCTCAGCCCACAGGAGCACATACAGTGTCCTGTAGGCTCCAATTTAAGTTTAAGGCCTTGTCCACATGTACATGGGATTTTTCAAAATGTAGCTTTTTCTATGTGTTTTTGCTCTTTGTCTACCCACAAACATTTAAGGTCACTGAAAAGGATCTTTTGGAAAACTTTGGCCAGGGTGAAGATATTTAGAAACCACGCTCGCGGTGTTGTCATGTAGACAGATACAACCGTGTTTTTTGGCTTGTGACAAAAGATTGTCGATGTTATACTCTTTGTTTGGTTAAAGCTTGAGCCGTTATCACCTTTGTTTACATGAGGTGATACAGTGCTAACCTTGCTTGCTTTTGACATGTTCACACAGAATTGTACAGTAACTCTTTCACTATATTGAGGAACAGAGGCGTCAGAATGTGTTACAGAGATCACTGCATAATCCAACACTTCCAAAACTCAGTCCCCACCACCGACATTGGACAAGAAAGGTTTTGGACAAGAACCACACGGACCTCCAGCTGCGGTTTGACTACCCGTCATAGGTTTTTTCACCTACTACCTATTATTTTTTTCCCTCCTTCGTTCTAAAAGAAACTCCCGTCTACACAAGCACTGTTTTGAATAAATCTCCATCCAGTACAAAACGCAAAAACACAACAGAAGCACAGTCAAGAGCATGCTACTATAACCTTAACCATAAAGCTATATTGGCCAATACAACTCCTGAGAAAAAGCTATTATGGTAGGCTACTGCATCTAGACATCAGACCTTTTCTCGTCCTAAACCTGCAACTTTGGCAGAGGCGTCTGTGTTTTGGGAGTGTTGGATTGTGTAGTAACGCATTCTGACTCCTCTGTTCCTCAATATAGTGAAAGAGTAACTGTACATTTATGTGCAAGCACGTAAAATGTCTTGTTAGCAAGGTTAGCACCAACACTATAGTGCCTCATCTAAACAAAGAAGGGAAAGGCGCACACTCTGACATCATAAGCCAAAAACTATTATTTACCTGTCTACACAGCAACACTGCCAGTGGAGTTTCTGAATATCTTCACCCCGGCTGGAGTTTTCCAAAAGACCCCTTTTCAGTGACCTACATCTTCGTTTATGTATGAACGAAAAGGCCAAAAAGCATTGAAAAAACATTTTTTGAAAAATACACCTGCATGTGTGGACAAGGCCTAAGTTTCAATGTTTTCAAGACGATAGCAGAGGCGTGTTCTATTTTTGGTTGCAAAGTTGCAAAAGGAGAGATGGTGAACCTTCATGATTGCAAACGGATCAGAAAATCTGAGGGCTGAACTGTAGCCTGAAGCAGTCTTTTACTGCCACCAAACTTATACTGAAGCCCGACGCTGTTCCATCCGTGTGTCACTGGGACACAACGAGTTTGATCCAACATGTTAGTCAGATGGTAAGCTTATTTTTCTTGTGTGTTATCTGTGGACTGTATCCAAACAAATCCACAGTGTGCTAGTTCATGTTGGCTAATGTTGGCCAAGTTACATGACGATTCATGTCAAATACTTTGTTACTCAAAACAGTTTGTCCAGTGGCGAAGCTGCTGATGAGGTTTGTGTTTGACGAGCAGATCGAAGCTGCAGACGAGCAGCAGTGGGGTGGGTGGAGGTAGGGACGACGTAGATCCCCACGTACTACATGAAGGCAAAGGTGCAGAGTTACATCTAAGCCAATGCGAGGTATGAAGGGATTTTTTCAAAGAAAAATGATCACACTGTGATTTTGATGAACAGGGATGAGGTTTTAGGGGTTTCATCAGTGCCTGGAGAGGAACTTTCATTTTCTTGTAAATTCACACTCATGGTGTGCATAAATGCAATATTATGTTCATTCTTGTCTCGCAAAAATGTGGCAGTAACATTAAGTAAGTAAACAGCAACCAAACTGCAGAAAAGACTGCGGCCATGGCTTGTTGCTATGACAATCTGCAGCACAGGGAAGCCAACCTCTACTTTCTTTTGCTGACAGGATTTGAAAACTGGAGCAATAAATTAGGTCCAATGCTGTCTTAATATTGACTCAAGGTAGAGCAGCACAAACACACTCTCTCTCCTCACAAAAACACACGGGCTAACCAATCACGACCTCGCAGGGTCACAGTGATCTACTGTAAACTCCTCACCACCACCACTACCACCACATACTGCTGCTCGCTCATTTCATATGCGCTGGCAGACACTTCATATAGAAAATAACCCAGCAAATAACCTGAGAAAGAGAAACTCCTCTGGAGCTGCAGTTGTGGAAAGTTGCTTGCCATCTAACTGCATGTTGTTCATGTTTAGAGGCGTGATATTAAAGACAGCCGGCGGTGACTGTGTGTCACTTCGGTTGATGCTGGTGTGACTGATTGCACTTGAAGCCCACATGGGGTTCAAGCTCTAAAAACCCCTTAAAAGTTGTTTTCTGTGTGTGTCTTGGACCTGGAGCGTAGCTTTAGGCATGTCCTACCCACACTTGGCCAAGATACATTAATGCAGATCCAAAACACACTTCACATGGCCTGCACTCAGACACTTTGGCAACTAAATTAAAGTGTGTGACTTTTTCTCGGGTTTGCTTTACTGAACACATGTGTGTTGTTAATGTATGTCGAAAATAGTTCTGAGAGACTTTCACATAAACTTAAGTGCAACTCTCCATTATTCTCATTCATTTTGAGGCAGAAAACGCAAACATCCTCTCAGCTGGGAGGCATCACGGCTTGCCTTATGTCTTATGTGATAGGAAACCGAATTTTTTTGGGTTTAAATATGTCATCTTGGACTCTAGGAAACTGGGATGGGCTGTCTTTACTATTTGCTGACATTTCATAGACCAAATATTTAATCACTGAATCAAAAAAACAACTTGCAGATTCATCAGTGATGGAAATAATTTAGTTTACTTTAGTTGTAGCCCCACTATAAAGGACTGAAAGGGTTACATGTTAATTAACATGGTTGGAAACAGGAAAAACACATTTTTATACACAAAATTCTGCCTATATTTCAGACTTTTGTCAAATCTTTGCTTTTCTTTTGTGAAATGAGGAATAGTTGCACGACTTTGAAGCTTTTGAAATTATTACAATGATACAGTCTGTGAAGGAAAATTCCCTGTTTAGTTTGAATGCTCACAGCTCGCAACCTATTAGAAGAAGTCATAGGTACACATTTCTTTGTATTAATGGGCCACATACTGTAAGACTTACTGTAATGCTTTATTAATACCTGCTCCTTTTGCCGATGTTACATCATACCAACAGAAGAAACTGATTCCCAGAAGCTCTTCTTCTCTTCTCGTCTGGCTTGTTTTAGACAAACAATCTCAGATCACTGCTTACTCCTGTTAATGTGATACTTTTCTGATTCTTGCAGAAAACTTTTCTCCTGCCAACTATCCACAGAGAGGTCAGGAGTCAAGGTCAGTTACAGAGTAGCCGGCCTGAGGGTGGCAGTACCTTTTCAAGGCCACCTCAGCTGAGTGAATGTTTGCCAGCTGAGGGTCAAGCAGTTCAAAGATGCTCATGTTTTCCAGTAACAAGACCAGCATACTTACACTCCGTCCTGGCCGCAGTCCCGTCCTCCCCCGAGCGTCTGGGCCGGTCATAGACGAATCCCAAACACACATCAGTGCCACACAGGACTGACAGGATCCAGACAAACTGAGACAATAATATATCTGGCGTTAAAATAGTCATTTTTATAGCTACTGCATGGGCTTCATCAAAGGTCACAAGGTTTCTTCTCTATCAGGCAATTGACAAAAGGGACAGAGAAACAACAGCCTCTTATTAGACTCAGCACTTTTCATGATTTCTTACCAAAAGACTGTAAGGTTTGCAGGCTATTAATAAATAATGTTACACTTTTTAATACTTTGGCTGGCTGAATATTTGGTTTCATTATTGCAAAATGCTTTAAAATGTCTTCTTTCCCATTCTAAAGTTTGCTTTATTGAAAGAAAAACAAAAAAGTCAAGAAAACAACCAAACATTCATAGTTTTTGCAATAAAAATCGATGTAACGCAGGTCATGCTTGCTGCATTTTCTCGATGACCTGTCAAGACGGTGGCGGTGCTTAGTTAAAAGTGAATAGGGACCACCCACAACCGCATAACAATTGCCTGTAAGGAATCGTTGGTCATTTGGAAATGACAGACGAATCTACAATTGTACTGCAAATGCTTAGCAGCAGGGCGGAAGGAGGGGAGGGGAGGCGGTATTCTGGAAAAGAAGCTACAAAATCCAGGAAAATATCCTTTCAGACACAATTAATTACGCAAGCTACAAAAATACATGGTCAAATGCGTAATTACGCACGCATTCACGCACAGCGATGTCCACATTATGAAGTGACCTACAGATAAAACTTGCAGGCACAGACTCTTACCGTACCAGTTTCTGCAGCAACATGTTCCTCGTCGGGCTAAGCGTAGTCCTGTGCTGTAGGTCGGAGTGTGAGTGATGCTGACTCCGAAACCGAAGGACCACCGGAGAGGAGGACCGTTGAACAGAACAGGAGGGAGAGGGGGAGGTGACTGCAAGGTGCGGACCGGATTCCTATTGGCGTTAAGTTGGAGGAGGGCTCTTATCTCCACCGGGCTTTGGAGTGGAAAACACAGGAGGAGCAGAAGTTTGCCAGCTCCACAGATCGGCCACAGTTACTCACTTTAATAACAACCGGACACTTCAGGGTCACTATTACAGAGAGCTGAGAGCTCATGTGGAAGCGTGTTTGTATGTTTAAAGTCAACTAGTTGTCGGTCAACCCTGGATCATGAGTCGTTTATCCAAGACAAATATGCACAAGGAAACACATTAGAACCACATGGGCAATATGAACACTGGCTTCTCCGTCACACAGGCTCTCCGCCCACAGTAGAACCAATACTTGAACGTCTTTAACCTGGTAATTTACTTCACATCATCAATCATCAGAAACACGAGCGAGCCAGAGCTCGCTTGGCCAAAACCTGATGTGCGAGAGACATTTTAAATATATTAACAGAAAAGTAATTTCACTGCAGCGCGCAAGAATTCCTTTATAAAATATTGACATTTTTGAATATATAACGCAGCCTAGTATATCTAAGCTGTGAGAACTACAATAAGTAAATAAATGGTTGTTTGATAACACATCGGTCCATCCGGTGAGGGACAGGGTTTAAAGGAGTGTTTGGCTGTACAGCGCTCTGTATCCTGTCATGTACCTGCTAAATAAAGTTAGAATGATGCTGATGTTCCTTCATGTAGCTCAAAAGTTACAACAACCCATTTCCACAAAGGAATCAACACGCGTTGCCTTTTGCACCAATATAATAACAGATATTAAAATTCCATTTATTTAAAAAAAATAATAAAATCACCAAATCTTAAACAAAAATTACAATGTAGAAAATGTGAGATCCAGGTTTGTAAAATAGGCTGCATACTCCATTGTCAGGAAAGCTTGTGAATTCTACTTAAAACTGTTTAAACTCTTTTCTCTATACTGCTATCATGTTTTGTATCTACGGTACATTTGCGTAACCAATATAACCTTGTAGCTTTCAGTGGATTATTGTGTTTAACAAGAGGAACAACACACTTTGTCACAGTTTGTAATCCCAGCAAGGGATTTCACAACCATCAGGGGAACCCTAAGAACACACTGGAGACAAGGATTCCAGGGATAATGCACAAGTATTAAATAGGAATAAATGCTGGCAGTGACTATTTAACCAACATCAAGATTCTTGACATGAATGTTGAGACTCAGGCTTTCATTTTTTTGGTCTTAATCAAGCAACAAAAGATGAGCTTATGCTGATTAAATAAGAAAACCATTTCTTAATACTTTGAATTATGTTTTTGTTTTTTTAAATTTGGAATATGCAATTCTGCATGTTCTTTTCATTGTTTAAAACCACCTAATCAAGCCTAGGGAACAGTGCCAGACCAAATCCAGCCACAAAGGTCTTTGTGGAGCTGGATTCAATCTAATGAAAACATCCATGAATACAAAGGGATCTTTAATCAGTGAAGACAGTTGGGAAACAAAGTATAACAAAAGAACACACAGTATTACTTGAGTTTCAATTGTACATCACAGTGAAATTCCACCACATTAATTTTCATCTGTGAGCAAAAAGGGAAATGTTATTCGGGGGATGTTAAAGACACTGGAGGCTCAGTTCAGACAGAATGGATAAGTCCACACAATGATCAATCAAGTTTCCCCTCAGAAGCTGCTCACCGAATGTTGGGATTGAGCTCTGAGGCACACCAGGGTGGCGTCAGTGTAGGGGAAATGTATGAGGTGCCCTTAGACTGTATTTGCCTGTTTGTGGAAAGATGTGGTTGCATGCCTCATACAGCTTGGAAACAGTGTTAAAAAATCCCAAAACTCCCACTTGGCGAGTGTGTCTGTGTGGTGTGAGGACATAAAGACCCCTCTGGAGGGTTTACCTTCATGACATTACAGCCTCACTTCAGTATTCCATGTTTCCGCTCACAAGCCGTAATGCAATGCTGTTTCAGCTGAGAAATTAAGTGCTGCCATTTATCTGAGGATTACAACACTTGAACAACATTCTTTCCTTTCACGCTTTAATATGTCTTCCTGTGTGATAATACCACTGGGTCACTATTTCCTGTATATCAACTAAACACAACTAAACGCCTTTCCATCTTGTGTGTCCATGTTCACAGGGATACTAGCCTGTTACTGCATGATGGATGTATCCAGTTAACCCTGACTGAAACACCTGCAAACCAAAGTTCCCTCCAGGTGTTTTAGTCAGACAGAGACGGTGAGCGCAGGGAGCGGCCGCTGGCCGGGCTGTTGCTGTAGGCGTGGGAGTTGTCCCTCTCTCTGTCCTTCTCTTTGTCCTTGCTTTCATGTTTGTGCTTATGCTTGTGTTTGTGCTTGTGCTTCTTCTTTTTCTTCTTGTGCTCATGGTGGTGGTGGTGATGGTGGTGGCCATGTTCACTGCCGTGTTTGGAGGACAAAGAGGCGGTCTCTTTGGAAAAGGATGGTAACGGTGTGGCGGGCATGGAGAGCATGGACTGTTCGACTGACGGTGGCTCTTTACCTGAGAGAAAGAGGACAAGGGTGTGTGTCATCAGGGTTTGCACATTTTTTATTTCTTTATTCAGAATAATGTGAGACATACTGCAGTGTGTGTGTGTGTGTGTGTGTGTGTGTGTGTGTGTGTTAACCTGGTGTAGAGGGTCTCTCCAACAGATTGAGATGATGATGAATGAAGGCCTGACTATCATGAACAGTTTCCATATCAATATCTTCATCTTCCATTGTGTTGAACTACAAGAAACCAGAACTACATATCATTACCAAATTAAAGATTAACACCAGAAACAGAGCATCTTTATTTCTAAGTCTTTGCAAATAGCAGAGATATTATTGTAACACGACACTGCAGATTTCAATAAAACTCAAGTCCATAAATTGGAGTCATTAAACTACCAAAGAACAAAAGACATGAGATGAGA
>JAQQZW010000023.1:25319669-25334105 GCA_029814745.1 Zanclus cornutus | reverse complement strand
CCCTAACTGACCTATAATAACTGATAACTTAATTTGATAAATGCAGTAGCACATTTTGTCTTTATTGCACCCTGAATTATTCGGCCATTTACTGTGCAGGCGCCTTAGGAGTTTTCACTTGGGCTTTTTTACAGTGACACTTATTGCACTGTAAGTGGCTCTGAATATCTGCTAAATGCCTAGCTAAACAGTAAATTGTGATCCCTTGCTCCTTTTTTTCTCAGTTGTTAACAGGCTTGCTGACAAAGATTGAACATACTGTCCAGTGACTGGAAGAACTTAGCATCCAGATGGTACTGTTGATACCAAACAATGTGAAAATGACAGGAAGTCTTTCCAAAACTTCAAAGAGTAAGCACTGTGTTCTCTGACATCTATTTATTGACAATTTGACTCTTTTTGGTACAGTGGTATAAATACAGCTAACAGATCAATACAGTTTCAGGCAAGGGATGTTAAAGCACTATCACCCTGCCACAGCCAGCTCACATATTTCAATTGAGTATTGCTTTTCCACGCTGCTGCTTTCTTTGCACGATTAAAATCCTCCAATATGTGACCAGTGTTTGTCCTCCACTGGCCTCCGAGGCATCTAATACTTTCTCAGCTGGTGCTTGAGGGGTGTACTGTGAGCTCACCCGTGTCTTTGTTATGCCCCATATTAACCTTCTTGCAGAATTTTCATTTAAACTGCTTAACTGCACAGGCAAAGTACGGTAACAGATAGTAGTCATAGAAAAGGTTGAGGAGCTAATATAACCTCACTGAAAGATTCTATAATGAAGACAACCACACTTTCTGTGACCTCATTTGAGGTGAACCATGACTTGTCAGTGGCCTGAAGTGACCAGATTCCAGGCAGAGTCTTGGAAACAGGATTTTTTTCAGAATGTGTGTCACATCAAAAGGAAAGAAAGAGCACAGTGCAGCATCGTGGACTGGCTGCTGCACTGAAATCCGAAGATGAAAGAGCTGCTGTTCAGGCCTCAGACTGTGAGTAACTGTTGTGTGTGTGTGTGTGCGTGTGTGTGTGTGTGTGTGTGTGTGTGTGAGAAGGTGGGTGGGGGGCTCAGGGAGGGAAGAGGAATGTAGGGTGGAAGAGTATCGAAATGGACGTACAGGAAGAGAAAAGCAGGGGTGAGAAAAGGAAAGGACAGGTGCTGGGCCAAAAAAGGCCTAATAGGGCCACCAGGAACTCGTCTCTGAGGGTTTTTGCAGAGGTGGATGGAATAAGGCATTACGGTAATCTACTCTGAGGGAAGCTGTGGGGAGGGGGTTGACACTGATGGTAGGGACAGGAGATGGGTTTAACAGTGTGAGATGACAACTGTGGCAGGGCTATAGAAATCAATATCCTTTAAGGTTCCAACTAATATTTCTCTCAGTTAAAAGAAAAAAATGGATTCTACTCAGGCCATAGTGTGGTAGTGAACGACAGAGGGAAATATTGTAAATATGAGAGGCGATATATCAATAAAAGACATTCTGTAGTAGTTTGTATACATGAAACAGGTAATGTTTCATACACTTGTCATTTATTTAACAAATCTGGCAAAACTCCTTTTATATGTTTTGTATAATAGTTGTATTTGTTTCTATGTAATAATAAAAATTTCAGAGAGGAAGTCTTCAGATGCCACCCCTCCTTGACCTTGACAGGTGACACAAGGTGCAATCAAATATCAATCCACAGCTCCACCTTGTGGGCATGGCCATGTTCTGCAAGAGGGAGCAAACAATGATTGGGTTTCATCAAACATCAGCAACCACAAGTCCTCAAGTACAGTCTGTACTGTTGTTAATCTCACCCAAAATTACACCCTGGTGCTAAGCAGACTCTCTGATGAGCTGACACCGTGAATCTGTCATGCTAACAAACAAAAGGCCAATTTAAATTTAATAATTTTTATATGATAATTACAAGATTCTAACTGAAAAATAGCAGGCTTAGTAGGTGCTGGATTTAAGGAGTTGAAATCTGGTCCGCTGAGTTAGATCATCCCAAACACACTTACGTGGTGCCAGATACAGAGGTAATCTAAACTGGTTTTACTTCCTCCACTACTAATTTTAGATCCCATCACAGTAGAGAGGAAGGAAGGAAGGAGGGAGGCAAAGGAGGTGCCAAAAGAGGAAAAGATGGAGAAGGTCACAGTAGTAGCTGTGCCGCCATGGTGGGTAAGCGTGTGCATGTGTGTGGCTGTGTGTGCATCAGTATAAGCAGGAGGAGGGTCTGGATAGGACAAAGGACACGCCTGCCCACACAGATGACCATAGGGTAAGTATGCCAGCGAGCCGGTGCCTGCCAAATAATCCAACGACAGCAAGACCGCCTGCCGGAAAGTCAGCCAGCTACCCATGCATGCATGCACGCACGCACACACACTGTTACACACACTCATACACACACAAACACACAGTCATTCAGACAGTCAGCCAACGATCCA
Organism: Zanclus cornutus; assembly: GCA_029814745.1. Taxonomy (NCBI): domain Eukaryota; kingdom Metazoa; phylum Chordata; class Actinopteri; order Acanthuriformes; family Zanclidae; genus Zanclus; species Zanclus cornutus. The sequence goes on along the minus strand of JAQQZW010000023.1, from coordinate 25,331,658 downwards.
TGCCTGCAAGATGTGTTACTTTTTGCTGCCAATACCAGCAGGCCAGCAGGCAGAGTGAGAGCATGAAGACACTTCAGAGCTGCCGTATCTGGCCTTTAGCTCAATCAGAGAAACAGCAAGGCAGCACGCTGAAAAACTTTTACCTTGTAACCAAAGCATGTGTACTGTTGCATAACAAGAGCATAAATGCATATGATATATTCATATTTCACAGTTAATACTCTACAGACTATTGACCCTTCAATTTGGTAATTGAAGGGTATTCATTCAGTCGAGTTAAATATCTTCTCTAGTTTTTAGTAACTACAGGACAAAATAAATTTTACCAATGACTCATCTGTTTCAGTTATCTTCAAATACAAAGTTAATTATGCCAAACAGCACTTACCTAAATTTGTCACTTTAGCCAACTGGGCATGAAAAACAAACAGCTTTAACAAGACGTAGCCACCTGATGGATCAGTACATTTTATATGCAAAGGAGTGTGTTTGAGCAGCATATGGAGTGGATCATGAATTACCTGCATCTCTGTTAACAATAGCGATGTCAGTTAGATTTGATTAAATCATACATCAATGCTTACTACAGTTGAGCCTTTCTTACCCTTAGGAGCACTTAAACCATGGGTTATCTTCAAAATGTGAACTTAGCGATTTTTGGATTGGTATTGGTAATGAGAAGCGGGCAATTCTCAGTCATCATATCGGTTTGAAAAAAAAATCATTATTGTTCATCCCCAAACCAAAATGAGATGTTTGTTTGTTTGAAGTCAATCTTTAACCTCAAAAACTCACCATCCATGGTGGCCTTTAAGCATGCATAGGAAAAAGACTTAGACGACACCTGAGGCGAATGTTTATACCACATACACAAATGCTCAATAAATGCTAGGCGGTGCTTAATCCAATTTTAGGTGTAACACAGATTATACTATGCTAAAAGTAAACTCCACAGCATCTTCCCAGATGTATCAGTGCAATATGAAATATAAATTCCTGTCAAAGGCTCTTTTAAGCTCAACTATTCAATTATTAAAGAAAAAAACAGATTAATCTTCTATCAAATGAAAAGTTGAATTCATAAGAAATAATACACCACCAGATTCAATTTATTAAAAGAGAGGGTTTTGCAGCTACAGTCTTACTTCGTTTGTTATGACCAGTAGTGCATAGCGGCTAATGTTAGCAAACTTAGACTACATACTGACATCTTTATGTCGGTTCACTGACTCTGGCTCTTCTACACATGTGCTACAGTTAAAATAATAGTAATAATAACAGAACACACACATAACACTTCATGGCCACAGTTGTCCCTGTTCAACAAAACTTATATCAGGTAGCTTCAATACGAACATTTTTCTGCCCTAAGCTTGTTAACTACTGATTAGAATTTTTTTTTCTTTGGGTCTGGTCAGAGCCATACCAAGAGATTTTTGGGATGTTGAACACAGTTATCCCGTTGAAGGATCAGCAAAGACTGTTGCCTGTAGATGGCCTTATAACAGCAATCTTGACCACAGTGGGGCCCCCAGTGCCAGACTTTGAAAACCCCTCATCTGTGGCCACTGGGAGTTGAAGCATGGTCCTTTTTTCTCTTTTCTAGATGGATGTAATTCATGTAGGTTTTGTTCTTTATGTACTAACACTAGTCACCAAGTTACTATGTGTTTCTGATAGTTCATCATATTCTGTGCTCTATTGGACTCACTTTATTTTATGGAAAACTAAAGCATGCAACTGTGTGAACACCAGCAAAGGCTTAAATAAAAACAAAAACCACAAATACATATGATTTCTGTTTTGATTTAAATGAACGGCCACACAAAATAGATGCCAGTAATATTCTACAATTAAAAAACCTCCGTTATGGTAAATGGTTTTGATTATCTGTCAGGCTATTTGAACATCTAATAGACTTTCTAAACATCTGGTACAGGATCCGACTCTTTTTATATCCAAAAGTAAAAGAGAAGCATCTGAATGTAGTCGCTCTTCAGAGCACTCTTCTTCATCAGGGTAAAACTAGCTATTTAATGCTTGCATTGCTATTACTTTACACCACCCAGAACCATTTATTTGGATAATATCCTCATTGAGATATGTGTTCCGAGCACAGAAATAGGCTGTAATTAAAAGATGCCAAGGATTCTGGAGAAAAAAAATAAAAGAAGTCAAGTGAGTTATTAAGGTCCTTCCTGTGGTTAAAAAACCAAGCAGCACCTGGATGCTGCTTTCCTCTATAAGACTACCAAATGACACAAACAGGAAGAGAGAGAGATGGGAATGTGCAGGCAGATGCACAAACATGCAGAGTTGACAGATACAGACGCACACTTTCACACACAGACAGATAAACACACACACACACGCAACGCCTCCACAAACACATACAGAGTTGGCACATCGGGTGAAGTAATGTTCCCTGCCTTCTGCCTTCCAAGCACACTTCCTCTGCTTGGAATAATTGCTGCCTGGCTGCTTGTCTGGGAGAGCGAGCTGCTCCGTTCATTAGCTGCTCTAAATATCAGACACGGCATCACTTTTAAAGGCTTAATTTCTCTGCAGTCACAGCCCCTCTCTCTGATCCTCGCCCGTCGAGAGCCTCAGAATATGCTCCTGTTCTCACAAGCATGACCTAAATAGATAAGTAGTAAATGAACGGGGCCCTTTCTTTTGGCAACCGCAGAGAAATTAACAGACAGGAATGAGAGCGCTTGTGGTGGGAGGGTGTCTGAACTCGACTCGAGTGGAGCAGCAGTGACAGTGATTGCAATGGAGACATCAGTATCCATGTTCTAACAAAAGTGGCAAAGCAAGACGTCCGTTTCCATGGAGACCAGCAAACAGTCATATTTCTTAAGGGACTACTGGGCTTCCTGCGGTGCTTAGTGATTGGCTCATTCAGACGCTGCACACAAGGTACCCGAGGGAGATTGCTTATACTGCTTGTCTTAGAGCTGTGAGGACAGGATGTGTACGGCTCACTGGATCAGACCTAAAGTCACTTCAGACACAAACAACATGCCTCTAACCTACAGCTTTTCTCGGGTTCCTACACATCACTTGTGAAGCTAAGAAGGACAAATGAAAAAAACGTGATGTCATGTAAATTTGGCCATTTATCAGAGCAGGAATAAACCCAACCACAAAATGACACGGTGACACTGGAATGAGGAATACTGTGTAGATTTTTTTTCTTTAAGAGATACCCTAAATTAGCACCACACGATGTTTACATGCACTGAAACACACTGTATATGTGATCACTTAAGCACTTTCCGGCCAAATTAACAACAACGTGTAGATGCAATGTATCGCCGTCTTCATGTAATGAACTACAATAATGAATCAAACCAAATTTGCTGTCAGCCAGCAGCTTGGACACTTATTAAGAGCCAAGCATGAGCAGCGACAGTTTTTTTAATAGCCCATTCCACACATGCACTTTGTTGTGTAAATGCTCCAGAAATTTTTTCACGTCAGCTTGATGCTTAAAAAGGACCCCAATCTGTTTTTTCATTAAAGTTGCTCTGGCAGTCTGCGTCTCCCTCCACAGGTCACTGTGAATATGAAGCAGCCATACTAATGGGTAACGCACGCATCACGTAATAGTGTCTTTGGACCTTTTTAAACACATTAAAGGATGTATATGTGAGCGTGTTTTATAATGCTTTCCTAAGACAGCAATATAATAAATTTCATATTTAACAGAAGTAAATTAAATCAGTAAATAACTTCATTAAATAAATGCTGCACAAGCTAAATTCAGCATGTAGAAAGGGAGTGTACATATTTATTAAACTAATCTGTTACGAGATAAGAGTATTTTTTTTGTTGATCAGTGACAAAATACATTTACCGTTATTTATTTGTTGTAAAACAAAACTACACAAATAAAGGTCTTTTAATAGGGTTATCCCTAACCCCACCCATAAGGTTAAGGTATATGCCAGGGAACAGTCGACTAATCAACTATTAAAACAACAAGTCGATACTGTGCATTGTTGTAGAATGATCTTTCATCTATAGTTTTGGCACAGTGCAGTAATAAAGCAGTGACAAGGAAAAACTCCTGCTATTTCTGCAAGGAAAGGTTGCTCCCACCTTCATTAGTTACCCCTTTATTGTTTTTATTTGGCCTGTTTGATGAGAATTGCAAAATTTTTTATTTTTGGCCAAAAAAAAAACTCACATTAAATTGTTATATCATTTATTTTTTCTTGTTTGACTTTGATGATGGTGATTTTATTGATGCAAGTTGAGGTATCAGTTGTGTTGGTGTGTTATAGTATGATGACATCATGTTGCCTGGACTCCTGCATCCTTGCAGCCTTTGCATCACGGACCACAAAGGAAATAAATTTTGCACCTTATTGTGTACTTCACATTTTTGTAGTGGTGTGATTTATTGTCCCCCTTGTCATACTGTCAAATAAACTAAACCTTTATTGTCTGAAATCTCATATTCTGTTTTTACAGTTTTGAAAGCACAATAGAGAGAACATACATGTTCTGGGCTTAAGGCACAAAAAAAAAAAAATCATTATACAGTCTCATGGTGATCACACAGTAAACAGACAAAAAGCGCTGTAAGGCAACACGTGTCCTTGCTGTTGGCCATATGTACACACAGTGCACACACATCACTTCCTGTACTGTCCCTGAAAAATACAGGGTCTATTTTATTGTCTGACCTATCCTTGAAAAATTATGGGCACTTCATGTTGCCTGTTCAGTCCTTGACAGCATGACACATCATCCCGGATGTTCACCTTTAGGTTGACAATGCACAGAGCTTTAAAATATGACAGTAACGGCTGAAGGATAACTCAGTGTTTATGTGGACAGTGTGTATGTAAATGTGTGTAGTGCATGTTAGCCACTGTGTTTGGTAATCAAGGGCTTCAAGGTCTAACAGTTTCTGTTGTTGTACCTAAAATTAAGATGCATGGCAAATTGATTTTTGGTGGCTGAATCAATACGAGTCACCTGCCTCATGGACTGCTAACTTCCTGAGATTTGAGTGTTTTTTGGAATCTTTGGAATTTTTTTGTTTGCAAATTTGCTTGTCGTTCACAGTGAATTATCTCTGAACAAATTAAGAAAAGAATGGCCCCTCAAACAAATATAATGTGCGCAGTTTACCCTCTCTGATAGCTGGGTGACAAACTTGCCCACTATAACATTATTTGAACAGCAACATATTGTAGCAGGTCTGATGCTACTACAAAAAATAAATAAATTATGAAGTCAAACAACATCTATTACTTGCACGAGTGATACTTTTTATATCATTATTGTTACATAGGTAATTATTTTGAACAGGTCTTGGCTCTATCCATAAATATAACTATAACTGTTAGGCTAACATACTTTTTCTGAGTGTGTGAGATTATGTATCAGAAGTGTGGTCAACATACCGTCACTTTCTCTAAATCAGCTTCTGAGGAGGTGGGAGACAGGGGGCTTATGGGACTGATGGAAGGGGAGCTTCCAACACTGGATACGTACTCGGGATCAGTAACGTACAGAACCTGTAAACACAATCCATGTCTGTATTTACACAGGCGCAGCCTTTGTGCAAACACACACTGAACACCTCACATGCATGCACAGGGAGCAGTAACAGAAAAGGTCTCTCACAAGCATAAAAATAATCACACAGCCCAACCACAAGTGTGAAATGACAAATAACATGAAAATCATATAAATACCCTAATGCTACTGACAAGGACAAACAGATAAAGGGGAAGTGACTGTCATTATGAAGCCTTCAAATTCGGCACTGAATTCCTTTTTTTAAGTTGTAACTTTTGGCTTGTACAGTAAGCTAGACATAAAAGATCAATCTAACTACAGGTTTAAGGTTAAAGAAATGAATTGCTTTAGTTGTGGTATAACTTCTGCTTCAGCTGCAGAAGGAGAGGAGGAATGATGGTTCGGTAAGTGCTCTCCACACCTCACTGTTTGGATGCAGCTTAACTCAGCATTGTTTGCCAAGAGCTGAGATGGTGGATGCCAACGGGATTGGCGGATGTGTCTCCTCTCCATCCGTCCGGATTTCATTTTGATGCCAAGAAATACAAAATATCGTTTTGGATGTTTCTTTTACTTTCCCCCATTAAAATAAAACAAATTTGGGATTTTGGTCTTTTGCTAAAAAGAAAAAAAAAAAAAGAAAAGACAAACATGAAAGGGAAGGGAGGGGAAGCTGGCAGAGTGTTTAGCGGGCTAAAGATAGGAAGCTCGTGTCATGTTGTCGGAACTAAAGCATCCTTGGGAGAGTATAAGGATCGCACATATTATTATACATTTTTAGAAACAAAACAGGTCTTTTGTAATAAATTGTATCCTAATGGGACAAGTGACACAGTAATAAGCAGGGAGCTAAGTGGGGATACAGACAGTAGGGATGTGAACAGTGACTCAGCAAGTTGCTCTTGGAAGTAGGAGGATAAAGACATAGAGGATATAGTGTTCTTAAAAAAAACACCTCTATCTCTGTTTTTGCACCTAAACTCACATATGTACTGAAGAAAATGTTTAATGACTGTGAGATAAAGGCAAACCACTGCTATCACTAAACTGTCCAGTTGGTGAAATGCTGTACATTTTAGGAAGCTGTGAGACAATGATGAAATGATGCAGCTGAATATATCAGTGAAGGCGTGCACGGCGGTTCACACCTGGCCAGGCACCACTGCTCTGGAGAACAGCTTGTTCAGCTGAACCAGTTCGTTGGGTGTTGTGTCAAACTTGAGCGCAATGCTGTTCAACGTATCCCGCGATTCCACCTGGACCACAAAACAAGAGAGAGGACACAAAATCAAACTCCAGGTTCTGCTCTGGGCATTTTTGATAAAGCTGAACAAGGAAGACTTGAAGATGTGACACAGATGAGTGACAGAAAGAGAGAAAATCTGAAAACTGTGCAAAGCTGTGAGTTTCTTACTTTTATAGGTTTTAATGTTGCTTGATTGCATGTCAGATTTTGGAATGTTATGAAAATTACAGCTGTCAACTGTTGACCAGGAACGAAGTCCCATGAGAAAGCAATGTTGCTGGTAGAAATATGAACTGACATGGATGTCAGCAGCAGTCTTGTGTTATCTTGTGAGCCACTTATGCAGCAGCTTCTACCATTTTTCATTTTAAGACAAGGACTCTTTACATGCACAAAGTCTAGTGCTACAACTAAATGATTCTTTTTGTTATTAATAATTCTCTCGATTATTTGATTAATCATTTGTAGAGTTTAAACGGTATGAAAATGTGATATCAAAATCATGGCCACCAAACATATCGCAGTTATCACCATTACAGTGTCATTGTTAAAATGTGTTGAAAATATTCGAATAGTACTGATACGTGCACTGAAATCAAAAAGTTTTACACTGAAAACCAGAGGTATTTGTAGCGGCACCTTGCACTTTTTGTTTGTCCAAATATTAAAACTATAACTGATGCACTGTCACTGCCTTCTGCCATGTTTTCATTGATGAAGAACCCATGTTGCACGTGTCTGTGAAAGTGTTGCCTACTCTGGTTGATACGGGACAGTATTTATGGCGAGTTTTTCTCAAAAGCGGTCATTAAACATGGTTTTAATGATAATAAAAATTTGAAACAATAACACTAACCATGAGGAATTTTACTGTGGTTTATCATTAAATTTGTAACCATTTCATCTCTAAAACTTTGGTCTGTAATCCACCAGCTAATTGTGCAAAAAAATTCCCATACCTAAGCTCATACCTTCAAAAAGACAGTTCGCTAAACCCCTGAACAGTGATTGTTAAATCATTCCAAGGGCGTTTGTCTGCTCTTGTGTAAGCTGCAATTGTTATCATGTACAGCTAACTATCTTACAACCTACAGTTGTAACTGAGTGTTACTTCCAAGGCCAGAGGGTATTTTATCCTACATTAATCTGTGGGGTTAAAGGTAACATCAGAAAAAGCCCTGTTCATGATTCTACTGCTACATTTCCCCACCGTGTGGAAGCCGGTCATGAAAACTACAATATCAGGATGTAGCTTAGCAGTTCTGTAATGCTCTTTATTGCTGTTAGTTTTCATCCATTCAAGCCTTTTTTCTTGTACGTTAATAATAAAACATAACTTACTGTTTAAAAGACTGTAGAAATTGAAACCCTGTCTTGCTTGTCCAAGTATGGACGCTAAGCAGCTAAACAATTATAGATTAAAGCATGAGTATGATTATATTTTTTTCATAATAATACTTGGACTAACTAGCTATGTACTCCAAAGCAGTGACAGAGCTGACATTTTACCTGGGACATGTTAGTGTTAGCTTTAGCCTAAATGTTTTGCATGATATCATGTATGTGACCATCAAGTGCGAGACCCTAACCTCATTTAAGATCCATTTTCCTGTATTCACATTTTAAAACAAGCTAACACTAGCATAATTAGCTAGCTAGCTAGCTACAGCTAATCAAATCTGACAGCAACAGTTATCATTTCTTTTAAAAGAATTTTTGTGTCTTTTCGAAGACAAGAACTCAGTGGTAAAAATTTTTTACTATAAGTTGTGACTGATAAATCAATTATTATCATTGCAAATCCAAACTGCGTATGTGCGGCGTGAGAGTGAAAAATCCTCACGGTGTAGCAACAGGTAACTAAGGGGTGGGGCTCATTATTTTGTCTGTACAACAGCTGTAAACCCAAAGATATTCAGACTACAATGATAAAAAACACAAATCTTAACTTTCATTTGAGATGCAGCACCCATAAAGAAATTTAGACATTTTGCTTAATCAATAACTTGAACAACTGATGAACTGTGAAAATAGCAGTTAAATAATTTTTGTTGGCTGGTTAATTGATTAATTTACTTATCCAATACGTACTTACTTAGTCATTTAATTTAAAGCACATCATTCTTAACCACATTAAGTGAACAAACAAGCAGAAGCAGAGGTGGCACCTCATGTCAGTAGAGGTTTAACATATCATGCAGTCTGCTGTTAAGACTACACCCTGTGCTCAGCTGCTGCACCCTGCAGTTTGACACAGGTGCATTTGCTCGTCTCCACCAGTTAAAATCCATACAACAAAGATGTACTCCACATGTCTGAACTAGTTAAGCATCTAACATGCCCAGTGGGAGTTTCTACCTTCCAAATAAGGATGACAACCATGTCAGAAAGGGGCTCCGTCTGTTGAGTAAGGTGGTATAATAAATGAAAAAATGTGTGCTCAGGGGAAAGAACCCTGAAATCCCAGACAGCCTGGACTGACTCTGAGCTGTTTTTAATTAGGACAGGATAATGGCACTGTGTGTTTTAGTGCAACAATCATGCAACTGCCTCAATGGTTCGTGGTGTGTGTGGGGGTGTGTGTGTGTGTGTGTCTGTGTGTGTGTGTGTGTGGGTGTGTGTGTGCAAACAGTCACACAAATTCTTGACATGACAGATTGTTTCCAGAAGGATATTCTTGCACAAGCAGACAGACAGACAGGAAGGCAGACACATATAGGCACACACATAGCACAGTAACAGTGAGGTAGTTGAGTAAGGGAAACCATGACAGACAAGCTGGAACATTAGTAACATAGATTCATTGTGTGAGAGGCAGTCACACATGACATGATCAGAATCATGATCATGTCAACACAAAACAACACTGAGGGGAAGAAGCAGAAAAATCAGAAACTCAGAAGCCGTTAGCAACTCATGTTCACAGTGCATGACACAGTGATGCACACGAACTCAGGCTCCTAAAACAGACCTTTTTTTTCTTCAGGTAGCAACTGAGAGCAATGCTGGGAAGGTAACTTTTTAAATGTAACAGCTTATAGATTACAAGTTAAAAATGTAATAAGCAATACAACTACTTTAATTAATTCAAAGTAAAGTAACTTATTCATTCACATCTTAATTAGTAACTGAATTTAATTACATATTTTTGCTTAGTAACTGTAACTGATTACATTTACTTTTATAATTTAATTATGTAATTCCTTAACATGTAACTTGTTGCTCCCCAGCAGTGACTAAGAGTCATAGTAATGTGAAAAGTTTGATATGAGATCATATCCAAAATCTGTGGCTCAGAGAGGTGAGCAAATCAAGCACGCAGCAGCACAAATATTCAGAGTTATTTAGCCTTTCAGCTTAGGCATCTTCTGAGAATGGGATAGAGCAGAGCTTTGGAGAGAGGGGCCAAGGCAGGGCGCTGCAGGAGCAATGTAGCTGTGGACTGGATTGAGGTGAAATGAAGCCAGGTTAGGACTGATACAACGTTAGGTGACATTTTTCTATGAAGCACTTCACTTTGTCCAGTTCCTTAGCAACACAGATTTCAAATTCGTAAGAAATTAGTGTTTGAATTTGAATAAAATATGTAGTATTATAAGTATTTCCAAGTATGAAATGGAAGCACATTCCCAGCAAGAACACTTGACATTCAAACTTGCAAAAATCTCGCACAAATCTCTGAGACATTTTGGCCATGTATTGTACTTGGATCCCGCACGAATTCATTTCACATCAACCATGATGTTTGTCCATCTGATACTGAATATATGTGTCATTTGAAAGTACTACTAATGATGGTTATTTAAATTGGTTAAAAATGAAATGAATGAATTCAGGCAAACACCCATCCACATAATGAAACTATGGTCGCAGTAACATCACTTCAGGAAACCAAAGGGATGACAAAAAATTGATACATCTGCAGGAAAACCCTCTTTGCACATGATGAAAAACTAGCTAACGATAGCAGAAAACGAGCAGAAATAGGAGAAACATCCAGAAATCTCGGCAGCTGACAAAATAATTTTTGTGTCATCATTATTGATTATAAGTCCTGTCATCACAGGTTATTTCTTACACATTTTTTCCTGTACTTTTAATCTGGACTGAACTATGATGACTGAACTTGCTACAGTTGGAAAAATCTGGGCTGCGAGTGCTAAACCAAGGCCCAGATTGCAGTGTACACTGGATTTAGATGCCCTACCCTCTAGGGGAACAAACTAATCTGATCCGATGTGAGTCACGCTGCTGGGATACAGTCTCACTGACTCAGCAGTGTGTGCAACTTTGTTTGCACAACAATGAACCAGGCAGAGCAGGTATGCATAATGCAGTACGGATTGGGTGGATCGGCTGTGCATGGCCGACTGAGGTAGTAGTTCCACTTGCAAATGTTCCACGGTGAGCAGAACTACACTAAAGATGATGATGGGAGAGGTGGAGATAGACTATCGGGGCCAGTAACCCGCTGCAGATGGATGTCACCGTATTAAAAGGAAGTGAGGGCCGAAGGCAAACCTTTAGGCTTCCTTTACCCCTCAAACACCTCTACCAACAATCATATGGTGTAGGTTAGAAACAAAATAACTTGTAGTATTGCATCATTATTGATGTAGCAACTGAAAATGATAATGATTTACAATCAGACCACCTGTTAATCTAAATGTCTATTTTTGCCCTGATCACAGATCTCTCTGAAGGGTCAAAGTGGCGATACACAATAACAGCAGTTTGCTGAGATGATTAAATTGTCCAGCTAGATTAAACGTTAATTTGTTAACTGTCTGGAAACAAATCATATTAGAAGACATCCTTCATATTTCAAAATGCTATTTGATACCTTTAGATTTTCACTGCTTGTTCATTAGGCCACATTTAATTAAATAATTTGATCAAGCACAACAACCGAAGCACTCAAGACACGGACAAAGCTCATGAACTCATGACTGTCAGGTTCAGAAATGTAACATCGTACATCATGAGAACTTCAGGCCATTCTAGTCTGTGTGTGATATAGATAGCAACATGTCAAAGAAGTAGTACACAAGTGATCACCTGCCAAAATCAGTCATTTTGGACATCTAAGTACTTTCAGGATGTATTTTCAAAGAGATAAAACAGTATTTTCAGCTACTATGCCAAAGTAATTAGGGAGGACTGAGAAACAAAAGAGTGTTTCTGGTGTATGTATAGACCTGA
>JAQQZW010000023.1:25240099-25251659 GCA_029814745.1 Zanclus cornutus | reverse complement strand
TTACAGTGTGGAGAACCATTACTGTAAAAGTTAATGAAGCAAGATGTAGCCTCAACCATCCAGGAGCAATAATAATGAGTTTCAGAGGAGAATATTACTTAAACTGCTCCGTTTTCCTGGACTCAGTCATGATATTTTTCTCTCAACAGCTACAGACACAAAGCATGCTGAATTCCTCTGTACAAGCTTAACATTATTTATATTTCAGTTTTCTCCTGGCAGGTTCCACATGGATACAGCTGTCTGAAGTTTTTTGTTTGCACTTGCATAATAACTGACAAACTATCGAAATTCAGGTTTCCTGAAAAGTATCATACTGAATATTAAAACTGCTCTTCTTCCTTTATTAGACGTGATCTCTTCTGGATTATTAACAACAGCAACATATGATGCCATTAACAATGAATCCAAATGCTCACTCCCTTCAAATCTTTAGGGAAGACATTATCAAGGGATGGCACAGCAGCCTTGACCATGCAGGTCGCATTTGCACCTGGACAAGATGTTTACAACAGAGACCACCTCCAACAGGAAAGGAGGGAGGACGGGAGTAATGCTGACCCTGTAAAAGTCGGCGGTACCGATGTGCCTAACAGAGACTCTACAGCTTCTGTGATTGCAAGAACTAAACCTCTGGACAGCAGAAAGACGGCGATAGATGGCACCAGGCCCAAACTCGCTGAAAGGCCCACATTGTCCAAGAAACCAAATTTAAAGCTCCCTTTCCGTTTTAACAAAACCAGAGTTGTGCCTGGAGTGAGAAAGGTTGGCCCAGGCCCTTTAAAAAAGCAACCAGTGGGGCAGAAGAAGAAGAATGTACCAACAGTACCCAAAAAACCTAAATCTGGTGTCCCCAGCATCGGAAACCGGACAATAGCTTTGACTGTAAAAGACCCAAGTGTAGAGGCATCAAGCAGTGAGAGGAGAGATGCCAAAAATCCAGCTGTAATGTCTGGGACGGATTTAGATGCAAACGGACAAAGCAGCTTGGAGGAAAAAACTAATGCTGTTGGATCCAAAGAGCAACCAGATGTTAGCACGGCAGGCCATGGAAATGACACTGCTCCAGTGTCCTCAAAGCCTATCGGGAATGTTCAAAGCCAAGAGAAAAAATGTATGAACAAAATTAAAGTGACACACATCAGATTACCCCATAAGGACAGAGGCAGCGGGTGTAGAGGGGATGGAACAGTGCTGGTAGGAGAGACGCCGGGCTCACATCAAGGTTCCTCTGAAACAGACGATACTCCTGATTATAAATTCTTGTCTGCAGAGACAGACCCGGACTATACACCAGATCCTTTACATAAACTCCTTACAGACACTTTTGACAGTTTGAATGTCACAACCTTTTCTGTTCACTTATCCAAACCATCAGTCCTCTCTGTTGATTCAGAGAGAGTGAGAAAGCAGATTTTAAGTGGATTGAAGCCATTGTCATCCTCATCATCATCCTCATCAACCTCACAGTCATCAGCAGCAGAAAGAGCCACGTAGTTACTGCAAAACCTCATGCCTCAAAGGGCTTGCTCTCCATGGTGTGAACCTCGCCAAGACCTTGGTCCCTCTCATCCAATCATCTTCTCAAAGATGCCCCCCCAGCCCTTCGTGGCCCCAGGCAGAGCACCACAGGCTTTAGAGGCTGCTGCGATGCTGTCTAACAGCAGGATGAGAGGATGGTCAATACATCCTTTTCAACCGTCTCAACAACACTCTGCTTTAGTGGTGAGGGGTAAGAAACAGACGAAGACCTGATTTCTTCGGGAGGATTTTTTTTTTTTTGTTATTGGACTGTCACAGCAATCTCTAATAACAGTGAAAAAGAAATTTGACGTGCTCAGCTTTGTGCCAATGAAAGCCACACGACTAGTACACCCCCCACACACAGCTGTCTCCCTTCAAAAATTATTCCCCACTGTTTGTCATCATGCCTCTTTTGACTTCCAATGTAATGAGTCCACAGCTCTGTGTTGAGCTGGGACGTGTTCACACACATTTTGTACAATAGCTCTTAAGCAAAGGAGGTATTGTTACTGTATCGCATGTTGCAGTATTTTCTGCTGTATTTCTTGCAACTGAATCAGGCCTTCACAACCTGAAGGAATGTGCATGCCTATCTGCATTGTAAAACAACCAATGGGAACGCCCTCTCTCTCTGAAAAGACCTGTAATTGGCCAAAGTCTCCTGTCACAGGCAAGATTTTCAAAAGCCTGAAGACAGAGCCAGAGGAGTTGCAGAAGTCAAAGTTTTCTCTCAGAGCACTTGAACTAGAAGTTGCCAAAAGATTATTATGAATTTTCTGCTCAGTGACACCAAAAATAAACTGCCCATCCCAGATTTGCAGAGCAATTTCTTTAAAGATCGGCTTCATTCAAGCCAAAGTAAATATTCATCCATTATTTATTTATTTGTTTTTGGAAACTTGATTCTTTATATGACGAACTGTCATATGAATTGACTCCCTTTCCAAACATTTCAAAATTTTGCATGTCCAAATGACACTGAACTTTGACTGAGTGATACTATGTTAGTACAATACTTAATTAGAATTGATTAATGCTAGCAGCATTTCAACTAAACACTGTCTCATTTTTAGCTGTAATTAGTGCCAAATTAGGAAACTGTTAGGAATTTAGCTCCTGTCTGGCTTTGTTCAAAGTGAAAATAGAATCAATCAATTCAAGTTTAACTTTACATCCATGGCGGTCCAGACTCATCTAGTATACTGTATATAGTGAATACTTAGAGCACAGTTAATAAAAAGATCATAAATGGGTTGTTTTTGGCAGTATGGAAGTTATCAGTTGCATATCAGAGTATCGCTATATTGACATGTATGATTCCAGTGAATAATTTCCAGTTAGTAACATGCTGTCTTCACTGAGAGACCATTTTTACAGAGGACTGATAGAGAGCATCAACACTTGATGCAGCAACAATCACCTGAAGCTCAATATCAGCAAAATCAATGAGCTTGTGATGGACTACAATACTTCAAATATGGATGTTGCCACAATGAAGCTACAAACTGTAAAACTTCACACACATGGCAGCACAGAAGATCTATACAATCAGCACAGTTTTAAGGTGGACACTCAGTGAAGTCATATTTATACAATTAAGTTTGTTTTGTTTAAACCATACATAAAGGAGAAATTTAAAAAAGATTTAACTAAAAAAAAATCAATTTATTCTTGCTGATTGTTTTCCCTGCCTCCATCCAATATTCCTTTAAGGAGTAGAAAGCTCAGTAAAGGCAGACATATTGTCACTCAAACAAAAGCACAGATAGATGAATTTATAATGGCAGAACTCTTTTCTTTATACTTAAGGTTAATTTGCTTGCTATATTTGCTGTTACTAATTAGCCTATTTGGTTGTTATTAGAATAGCTTTTGAGACTAGTGTGGGCAGAGAGCTCAGTGACTCATGGTGACCTTGTCTGATGAATGTACCCTTTTAGAAAAAGTGAACAGCAACCCTTTCCTTTTCTTTCTGCGTGTCTCAAAGACAGATAAACAGGACTGCCGGTGATATAAACATCCCATCTGACCCAGAGCAGAGGTGGGTGTAAAACCACGCTCATTTGCTGGAGAAGAAAAATTGATTGGCTGCCCACACTAATTGACCAAAAAGCCCCTGTGCCAGACCCCGTCCATGTCATTTGCACCATGTCCTTGAAACAGCAAAGAGCATCCCCACCGTCTCCATGCCGACAGACGTGGGCCCTACACATGATAGGCACCACACGCCATCATCGAAAATATGGCCTTGGATTGGCAAAGCCTTTGTTTGCCTATGGAGAGCACAAGGGCGCCCAGCTATCATCACATGTTGCCCAAAATGTCTGAACTTTTACCCAGTTTTCAGCTGAAATGAAGTTCTTGGAATCAGTTTTCAGCCTTATGCGACCAGTCTACAGCATGTACAGTAGACGACATGTGGCTGAATTTCTCGAGCCATGTCCGAACTAGCCATTTTTGTAGTGAGCCTGGCAACAGTGTGGAAGCCAGCATGACATGGCAGGAGTCAAATCAGGAATGTTCACATGGTACAGTCCCAGCAACCTAAGCAAACGTGACACCCAAATGGAAAACTTTTTAAAATGTTTTTAACCTGGTGAAGATCAGGTTGGGACTTTTTTGTTTTTAAATCCGTCTGAACCATTTATGTTATTACATTGCAAGTAAGTTTAGTACGGTCTTTATAACAAACTTCTCACAGGCCTAAGATACATGCACTGATTGAGTCAGCCATTTGCACGTCTGTTTACTGCAGGATAGAAAGCATTTACTGGCTGGAGGCACCAACATCTGGCACCAGCCGATGAGGTCACACAAATCCTAGATGTTATAAAGGTGTCATATTTGTAATCAGTCAACTATAGGCCCGGATGTATATTCATGAGCAGAGTTTTTAAAATGGTCTTTGGTTTAAGGCTGCTCTGCTGCAGCAGCATAAGTAAATGTGTGGCTGCAGTTACCTTGAGTGACCCAGTTTCACATCTCCACCTCCGCCCTCCTCTCTGTCTCACTTTCTTGAATTATCTCCTTCTCTCTCCTCTTTTTCCACTTTCTTTTCATCAGGCTTTATCCTCCCACAACACACATCTCTCTGTCTCTCTCTTTCTCTCTTTTTTCTCTCTGCCCCCGTATTGTCAGTTGGCAGGCTGGCCGGCTCAAGCTTGTCAACCTGATGCCCCTCTGCAGCAGGCACCATTGGCAGCGCTTGGCACAATCTGTGGCTCGCTGAAATTCCCTGGGAACAGACATTAGCTTACTCAAGTGTAACACAATTAAACTGATGTAAAAGTGAAATGTGGATGAAAAGGGAGTGCTGTTTTTTAATAAATCTAACATGGTGATATGCAAGATGTTGTGTGATCCCACAATCAAACACAAGCACACCAGCACATATGTAAATAATAATGTATATAAAAAAGTAGATAAGCTCAGTGATGCATCAGTGGCTTTGGCAGGTGCTTAACCTTTCACTAAGAAAAGATGGCATAAGGAGTGTCAGAGGCCAGATCAGCGTTTCCCCAGAACAAGAATAAGACAAGGGTGTCAGCCAGACCTGTAAGAGAAAGAATAGCTCCTAAATGGAAAGAGACAGTTGAGATGGACATGGCAAATGAAAACATTGTCTCCAAGATGTCTTTGGGCAGCTGTCAGTCACATCAAACTGACTCACACCAAACCAGCAGAGAAAAAACAGAAGCCAACTCCTGACTTTAGCTCTAAGTGTTTATGATGCTTTCATGAAGTACAACAGCCGTCCTACATGAGTTCCTTTCGTTGCACATAATTACTATTAAAAATCCAAGCTCCCAACGGAATTTCACCTTGTTTTAACCAACACAAAGCTGCACAATGCAACATCGTGTGCCTAAAGTAGAAGTGGAGAAATAAATGTTTGAAATATTTAAGGCTTGAAAGACTTTATCACTCATACTGATGTAGTAGGAGCACAATGTCAAGTTAAATTCTGTTTTGAAAATGGTGGGGAAAGCATTGATGCAGCTGCACTGTAGGTGCTGGTGTATTGCTGTTTTTAAGGCGAGCTTTGCACAACTACAGGCCAGGGAACAGATAAAAGGAAATGTGGTTTGAATGTGGGCGGAATTAATAACACAGCAAATAGGATTTGAATTTTTCAAAGCCAATCAATGCATCCTGAAGGCGGAGCTTACTCTAGATTTGCTTGATGGTGCTCCTGTACGCCCTCTTGCTCTAATCTGCATGACGACAAGTCTCAGTTAACTGGCTAGAACATAGCTGAAAAGACAGCATTAATGACTCTATTAAAACCTAAGGATATAAACTGAGAATGGACTGCATTTATACAGCGGCTTTATCCCAAAAATGGCGTAAAGGGCTTTACTATGAGTCACATTCACCCACTCATATATTAATACGTTGATGGGGATGGAGCTACATGCGAACTGTGGGCACGACTATCACCTCACTGACTAAACTTGACACTCTGCATTGGACTGGACATGAAAACATTGGGCTTCTGACAGCTGCATGTGCTATGTGCCGCACGACTTGAATGATACAGCTTGCAAAAAAATGTTACACATGGGAGACTCAAAATTAGTTTCTAAAGGTAAGTTTAACCATCACCTTCGTTAATGTTGTATATTTGCTTAAGTTTAACAGTATTTCTTAGAACTTAAATGTACAATATAGGGCTGTCCCTTTTTTGAAAATTTCAATTTTATTAAAACTTTCAAAGTTAATATTAGTAATTTCAAATTAAACAGTTTCCACAAGTCTAATTAATGTGGAACTAATTCTAATGTTTTGGTGCCTCTGCTGCCTCACTTGGGGGGCATGCTAGCAGGTTAGTCCTTAGATTTGGTGTTGATGTAGAGTATGGCACTAGCATGATATTACATTTTTCCACTTCAGTAAGAATTGATGTCCCAGTTTGAATGGGGGAAAACAGTAAGTATGTAGCTAGATCCAGTGGCTGATTAGCGGAGCTTACGGAAGAAAGAAAAAAAGAAAGCCTGGTTGTATCTAAAGGTAACTGCCTGTCAACAACTCTAGAGCTCACTAATAAATACATAATGTCTCAGTTTTTTAACACATTCAAATGGGAACTGTAAAAATAACTCATGTTTTTATGGGTGGACTTTATCTTGGCCCAGCAAAGTAACCTTGTGGAGTCTCGTCGTGACCACCAGGTTGCCAAGCAAAAAGCAGAGATCACAACATGTTGTTTTTACATCAAACAAGCAATGTCCAAGTATTCCTGTACACAAACTCACATTAGTTCTTATTTTATCAACTTGATATTTTGAAAAAGTGAAAAGCCCTAGTGCATAGGCTGACTCATAAAGCAGTACAGTCACATTTAAACGAATGAGACTATAGGATCATCGTGTGACTTGTAGTATTGTTATCAGAATAGGCTGAGAGATAGATAGATATATGACTGATCTCTCCCAGCAGGCATCACTTTGTGAACAGCCTGTCTTGCTGCTACAGCAGCCAACTAGCAGCACGCAGGCAGCTACATTTGATATTCCCAGCACAGCTCAGCTCAAACGGGACATCTGTTGGCTTCCTGTAGCTCGTCCTCCATAAACCATCCTCCTTAACAATAAGGTATCACCAGAGGAATATGGATGAACTGCCCAGCTGCTTAGGCATTAATTAGCAAAACAAACTGATGGAATTCAGTTTAAGATAATATTTGGTGCACTCTTTATCGGCTGAGCATGCTAGGATTAAGGGGACTGAAGGTAGATTAAGTTGCATAGCTGTAGTGTTTAGGAATGCGTTTTTAAGAGCAGTCAGGCCACCCTCTTTGTGAATTGTAATCTAATTCAGAAAAATGGAGAGGAATGCAGATACAGAGAGATTAGAGGACAAAAAGTGCCAGAGCTGCAAATCGATCCAACACCTAGGTGGAGTGATTCTTTGAATTTGAGACACTGCTGCCCTAAGGCTGCAACTAACTGTACATCTGGAGCTTCAGGAAGTCGAGAGTGGATGCTGCTGACAAGTTTATCCAGTTCAACATCTTCTAATCTACTCCCCTGCTTCCAAGAAATCTTCAAATTGCTCCTCCTGTGCCAGTTGTTAGGCTATTTCTCCACAACGCTCAGTAAAAGGTTTTCAACTGAACGATGAACTCCAGCTAAAGATGACAGTCCATCAAAAGAACAAATGTCACAGCAGTGGACAGGGTTTTTGAGAAGACCGATAAACCATTCACATGCAAACATTACAATTTTCAAAGGCTTGCGATTGCTCAAAATGACAGATGTTGCTTGAGCGAGGCTCATTCGCTCAAACACTCTCAATCAACCTCTTTTTTCTCCAATAACTGCTTCTCACCTCACTTACCTGATGTGCAATCTCAAGCCTGGCTGAAAATTAACAAGCCTCAATACATTTCCCCTTTGCTTTCTAGAGCTAAAAAAATGTATATTCATTCACTGCTGAAAAAAACAAAGCAGCAGAAAATGCAAGCAAACATCCTTGACAAGAGTCATTACTAATATGCAACCACTGTCAGAAAAATGACTAGAGAACAGATGAACGCAGCAACAAACAAAACAGAGAAAACGCTAAGAATGGTTCATGCTTCAGAGAAACAGCAAAAATTGCTTTGTAAACACATCTAAAATATATTCACATGACTAGCAACAACATTCTACTCTCCAGGCACATTAACCATTCATACTTGGCTGTGTACAGGGGACGTCTAGTGTGCTACAACCACGCTTCCAAAAACACTGCGTAAAACAGAAATAAAACAATGTGATAATTTTCGATTTTGACATATACGTAATTAAAAAGCATTTAAAGACTATATATTGAATGTTTTTACCTAATGAGCTTCATTGATTTTTGTAAATATATGCTTATTCTGAATTTGAGACCAGCAACGTGTTTCAAACAAGTTAGGACAGAGGCAACAAAAGACTGAGAAAGTTGTTAAATGCTCAAAAAACACCTGTTTAGAACATTCCACAGGTAAACAGCTCCATTGGTAACAGGTGATAGTATCATGATTGAGTATGAAAGGGACATCCTGGAAAGGCTCAATTGATTAGAAGGAAGGATGAGGCGAGGTTCACCACTTTGTGAACACGTGATTATATAGAGGACATTACCACCGCTGTTAATGAACACAGTTCATTTGCAAATGATTACATTTGTTTTTATTTATGATTAACACGGTGTCTCAACTTTTTTGGAATCAGGGTTGTACATATTCATAAAAATGAGACTCTAAATATAGCTGACAAACAGTTATTATTTGCACTGCATTATCCTCACTAATACCCATCCATCAGCAAAGTGGACTTAAGAGGTTAAGAGGCTGCCGTGTATTTTTAGCCCCTATTGAGGTTGCTGTGTATTTTTAGTGCATAATGAATCAGACAGAGATAGATGCTGTAGGACACTGGGGATACCTGGCCAGCTGTGGAGCATGCATGTGTTTCTATGAGTAGGGTGACTGTCTGTGATCTTGTTTAGTTGATTTATGGAACTAGTGTTTTTTTGGCTCACAGGATAAAGGGTGTTTTCCATATTTTTTATAGAACTCTTTCAGTAATGTGGTGCATACAGGACTTTTTAAAAATTTTCTGTTTCCAACCAAGGCCTGACTCCTAAAAACACCCATATCACAGGTGAAATTTGTCCAGTTGCCATGAAACTTCTTCCATTATTCTAAACATTTTTAGGACTTCTTGTCAATGTTGGCTTAAAAGTTAAACGAAAAGCTTGTCTACTTTCTTGCCTATAGTGAAACTAGAAGACTGATGCCACTCTCATGCTATATGAAGCTGCAGCCAACAGCTGGCAACTTAGCATATAAACTGGAAACACTATGTTTTTGTACAGACTGTTACAACCGAAACACAATGTGTTAATTAGTGAGCTCTACACTGTCTACACAGGAGATGTAGCAGGAGCAGCACATTAGCGATGCAGCTTAAGTCCTCCGTCTGTGTCTGCACAGGATGTGTTCAGGCACAGTTGTATAATAGTGAACCTAACATGCTTGACATGAAGGACTGTGTTGAACTGCTGTGTTCATATACACTGAACTTGTATATGAACAGTCATATCAAAATATAAAACCATTTCTTTAAACTTGGCAGTTCGGTCAAACGCAGCATTTTTTTGCAGCATTATTATTACAATTTTTTTTTTTAATCTTTAACTTTCAGCATCAAAACAAACAATTACCTGGACCAGAAGTATAAGGAACTTCGGAAGGAGTCTTGGAAGTATTTCTAAAACACAAACTCAAAAACATTAAGGGCAAAGTTACATATACTAATAGAATTCAACACCACAGAGTACAATAGAGTCTCAAAAACAGCCACAGAGGTGAACCAGTGCCTCTACGACACACTCTGAACACTTTCACATCATTAGAAGTAGTTGTTCTCTAGGGTTTTATTTTGACCCGTTGCAGGATTTGCATTACTGTTAGGATTAGAGCGAGGATTAGGTTTATTTTGGAGTAAGGGTCGAGTCAAAGCATATAGTGGTGAGGGGCAGGGTTGCAGGTTATGGATTAAATCATCAGTGGGAGGTTCTCATCAGAGCCAAAGCATGTGGGTGTTTACATTCAAGTATTTATGTGTATAACTGTAGTGTAAGTACAACAGTTACCCTCTGGCTGTCAAGCCACATTTATAAAGTGTACTGCACTGCAAAAGTCGTCAAAAGGCATGGTGACACATGGCTTTGAGTCCCCATGAATTAAACAGTAAGTCTAGTCTTTCTCCTTCACTGGCCGCTGCCAATGGCCGCTGGTTGTAGCAGCTGTGTGTTGATGTGGAAGGCTACAGCTACAGTACAGCATAACTTCTGCCACCCCCCACCCCAACATAAAAACACACAGTCAGCCTGTGGCCTGTCTTTGCTTTGTCCTTGTCGTGTTGACTCTCCCTTCCTTTCTTCCTTCCCACCCCATGCCACCACCGCTGAGTGAGCGCCAGTCTGCCCCAGCTGGGTTTTTAAATGCGTGGAGTCGGGCACGGCTGGATGGAGCAGCAACTTCTCTCCAATCTCTCGCTTTCTCACTCGCTCTTGCTGTCTCTCTATCCCCCCCAGAGCATCTTCTGCACCACTGCTCTGCCACCATTAATTCATCAGTGTAAATCTCCTGCAAACTTCCTAAACAAACAAGTGTGCAGACTTCTGCTCCTCAACGCACACATTCTCAAGGTTCATCCAAGTTTAGACCTCCTCAGAAACAGCACACACGCTGTCTGAGTCGCTGCCCATCACACTGAATGATGCTGTATTAATATCTGCTCCATGATCTAGATGGAAACAGACAGCCGCAACCTCTCTGTGTTCGACCTAATAGCTGTTGACATAAGTACTTGTTTCCTAATTCAGTGCCCTCCAAAATGGAAATGCAGATGTGAACCTGTTTTAATGAAAAGTTGGCTAATGAGTTTATCCACTCCAAGATTCACATCTGTTTTGTTTAGCTCACTCCACGGAGGAGCCCCTGCGGGAACATGCACACCACCGTCAATGCTATCAGCTTCACCTAAAAGAACTGGGTAAACAAATCTCAGGCTCTTGTGTACTGTGTTAATTTACAGTAGTAGATAACCACTTGGGAAGCTCCCATTGTTTGCTTTGCATATGTAAAAAGAATCTGCTACAAAAGCAAGATGAAAGAAAGGAATACAAATTTAGAAAGAGAAACAATAATTCTCCTTACGCTACACTCTGAAAAAGGAAAGAGTGAGGAAACTGACTGGTATAATGAGAAGAAGTTGGGTTTTAGTATACAAAACTGTACCAGTCCATTACTAAAAATTCCACAGCTGCCGATTGATCTCCAACATAAAGACGTAATTTTAGTCAGTTTATTATTGCATGTAACCATGGAGGACTACTGAAATTGGATATCTGAGGCCGATACCAATATTGAAATTTCAGAATCTAAGAAACACCCCCCAAAAAAATAAGATAACAATAAATCAGTCGAAATGAAAAAAAAAAATTGATGTCATTTATTTATTTTCATGAAAATTCTGAGGTGGGTACAGTCACTACA
>JAQQZW010000023.1:25211558-25221762 GCA_029814745.1 Zanclus cornutus | reverse complement strand
AGATTTTTTGATGTTTGTCTGAGATTAACAATAGTTCACAAACCAGAATAAGACACACACACACACACACACACACACACACACACACACACACACATTTGCTCAATGCATTTTTTTGTTTTGATTGACAGGTGTGGGAGCTGACTGCCAACAGAGTGATCATGGTCTCAGCTATTGGCAACGATGGACCTCTGTATGGGTACGGTAATCACTTAAACTTCCCAATAATGACTTTTGTACTTCTGAAGAGGGACTTCTGAGCAAACGCTTAATCTTAAAGTATTGTGATCGCTAATCATTTCGCTCTTGTTTTAGTTATAGAGTCTTCAGGTCCTGAAATTAGTTTAAAAAGAATTGAAGTCATTTCCCTTAAAAATATATACTTCTCTTTCTAAATTTACTTTTGGTTCAAAGGCTTTGAATCTTTTTTTCTTAACTGCTTTAGACGGTAACATTATTTAAATATTGTGTTTATTGAGCCTGCTGGGAGAGATCATACATGCATCATCACATGTGTCATTAACCTACCAGTGAGACCGGTACGACAGTTGACTGTGCACGCAAGAGGCTGTTCAGGCATTTTAGTCAGCATTGTTATATATTATAAAAAAAAGTGACACAATGATTAATAATTCTACGGCAAATGTACTTTCATTCATTTGGCTGAGAAAATTCTGTCCAACAAGGCATTTTAGAAGGTCTTTCTGTTTAACACAAACTACTTAGTTTCGTGACTCTGTCTCTTTTCCACTTATGCTACTTTTACAGCAGTTTATCATCATAACTAAATACTAAACAGTAGCAGTATTATCCCCTCAATTGTTTCTTGTAGCTGCAGTGGCTGCCATTTCAGTTAAAGTTACAAAGTCTCACTTTAAGTCTTACAACATTAATAATGTGTTCGGTTGTCAGATCACTTAGTTCAATCAATTAGTTTAAATGGATATTGTCCTCCTTTTTAAATGTTATCATTGTAAAATAATTTTTCTTTTGTTGTTTTATAAAATTCTTGTTTAATTGTGAAAAGTGTTTATTTCCCCTGCACCGTTCTGACTGCTTTAATTATCCAAATGACCTCCTGGCCAACCGAGTTTTATGACCCTGCTGAACATTTGCTGACCCTTCATTCTTAAAAGGATCCTTAAAAGAACAAGGGAAGGGAGACTCTTTGTTTTGTTGGGTTCTAATGTTGTAGCGCTGATATGGTGCTATGGACAGTCTGTTCCTTTAAGTCTTGTGAATAAAGCAAAATAAGTTTCTCTCCATCAGCACCCTGAACAATCCAGCAGACCAGATGGATGTGATTGGGGTTGGAGGAATCGACTTTGAGGACAACATCGCTAGGTTTTCCTCTAGAGGCATGACCACCTGGGTGAGTTAGCTCAGGAAAACACACTCTGCTACACACTCTGTCACACACAGACACACACACACCATATCATTTATCAGTTTTAGAGCAGACATCTACTCTAGAGACTTAGTCTGTGCTTTAGAAGCTAGTCAACCATGATGTAAGCTTCTGATCCCTCATCCACATCCCATCCACATTTCGCACACACACACGCACACAACACTTCTTTTTTTTTTTTTATCAGTCGAAGCCTGAAGCAGACATCTGATTAAGGCTTCACTCTCTGATCCAGTTAGTCTTTCTGCCCACTCCACTACTGTCAGCCAGCCATGAAGAGGCCAGAAGGAACAGACGGCACTAACTCACCCACTCCGCTCTCCAAGCTAAATACATAAAAACATTTCAAAATCCAGCCTTTTTAAACACAGTTTTTTTCAGCTTTTGTTCAGTTTCTCCACCTTCCTTTTTTTCTCGCCTCTATTATCTAACTCTCTCTTTTATGATGAGTCACAGGCCCAACCTTAGGCAACAGAGCTCAGGAAAGGGGGAGAGATGTGATTTGAATTCAGCAGCAGTCAGGAGGAGATGGAGGGAAAAGGGCAGTTTATTTTAAGATTCTTCTGTAACACTGGGTAGGTTGGTCAGAAATCATTTAGAGATGCTCCAGTGGAACTTAAATATATATAAATATATATATAAATATTGTGTGTGTGTGTGTGTGTGTGTGCTTTGTCTGCAGTATGATTGTGTGCAAGTTTTAATGGGCAACAATGATTTAAATGCCTGCTTGTTGATTTGGATGACAGCTGACTATAAAGCCCACATAAGCTATGTTTGATTATAGTAATTTTTTTTCCAAATTATGCAACACTGTGTGATATGCTTGTTTGTAAGGGTTTGATTAAAAGATCGATAAAAGTCTCAAAGATGTATGGTGAATATGAAGGTACTGCCGGCTTGGTTTTTTCCACAGATGACAAAACCAACTAACAGAACTTCTGAAGCTCACCAATTAACATGTTACATCTGGTTTCTTAACTTGTTCTATTCTTACAAAAACCAAAAGTTTTTACAAGTTTTTACAAAGTGTTACATGCCAGACTTTTTCTGGAAATATGACAGTGACAACAATATTCTAGTGCCAGACTCAGGCCCCCTGTTTGCCCCCGACGGTTTCATAACTGTGTAGATATTTAAGTGGAGTTTCCTCATCTAACTTTTGGCAACACGCTAAATAGGATTTTTCCAAGATTATCACAACTTGTCTTTAAAAGTGCTGGAGCATATTTCCTTTTTCTTTCATACAAAGTTGTACAGTGTGATAGAAACGTCTCATGGGCCTTGAATCATGTGCACAGTTTGTTTCCATAAGTTTTTATAAATACTTTGCCCCTATGCCATTCTGATGGCCAGCACCGTGACCACTTTTTAAGCTCATATTTTTTTGTATTTCCCTTAATAGACACAAACTGCTATTTTTAAGTGCATCAAGCAAAACATCATTGGAAAGCTTAGACTTGTGATCTGATTGATGCAAACCATTTCAAGATACAATCCAAACAGCAGGTAAAATCAATGTCTCTGTTAACAAACAGTTTTGTCACAAACAAACAAATAAATAGTTTCACCAACTCACAAATAAAGCCTCAATAACTCACCCATTGAAAAACATTAATACAAAAAATGGTCCAGTACTGGCAAACGTCTAGGTTGTCCAATCCTGTCAAATATTCACACAGTATCATATTTATAAATACCCATGAGCTGCTGCTGTGACTGATGATTTCCTCCATTCTCCATTGTATTTTCGTGTTATTTTCAACTGACACCTGATTTCACCTATTTGGAGCTTCCATGTCCATGAACAGATGACTGCTGCTTCATATAGCCAATAAAAATCTGAAAACTAGGATATGCTGCTTTATTAGGTGTTCTTTAAACTAAAATAAGAAAAAAGGTGAAAAGAACCTTTTCAATATAGCAATGTAATAAATGTAGTAAATGGCCTAAAAGTAAATACAGGTAACCCAAATATGAACATGATAGCTTAA
This sequence comes from Zanclus cornutus, assembly GCA_029814745.1. Lineage (NCBI taxonomy): Eukaryota > Metazoa > Chordata > Actinopteri > Acanthuriformes > Zanclidae > Zanclus > Zanclus cornutus. The sequence continues at coordinate 25,218,360 of JAQQZW010000023.1, read as the reverse complement.
ATATAAATGTAGATATCGTAAATGTAGATGGGCTGAATATAGATATTGATAATTATCTAGATAAACATAGTGCATGGCCTCTTTTGAACTTTTTGAAATGTTTTTAGCAAATTTTGGCCTAAATATGTCTTCATGCTCTGGTACTATTGTGTTTTCTAGCTAATAACTCCCATCTATAGTCAAAAAAAATCAGTGTTAACTTTCAAAAGAGACTACAACCATGCAAGCACTTCAAATGGTACAAGAACAGCTTTTAATTTACCTTGGAAATTCCCTGGATAGGTGTTTTATTAACAAAAACCCGCTACTTTTGATTCAACCTGGGGTCTCTCTCTTATGTCCTTTCTCTGGATAACAGAAGAAAATTTATCCAAACTAGAGCATATAGTCCAATTTCTACAGCCTTCAAGACCACTTTAGTTGCACTACTTCAGGGCTAAAGGAGGGAAAGAAAAAAGCAGGCTACACAGTGCAATAAGTGGGGCGAGCAGGCAGCTCCGTGAAGGAAGCTGATGAACACTGGCATGTCTTGACACTGCTACCTTAGCCTTCCTATGAACCCTGTGTAAAATGAGTACAACTGGCACCTTCTTCCCTCTGTCTTAATACCAGACCATGAGAATGTCTCAGTGCTCTGATTTCTCTACAATTCTTCAAATGCATGTCAAACTCTACTTTCATACAAGATGTTCATGGTAGGAGCCTGCAGGGCTTTTTAAGTCAAGAGGACTGAACCTGTGGATCTCTCCAGGACATTCATAACAGTCTGGTATTAACATTCCTGATAAATACAGTCAGCTAAAGGGCCATGTGGGGCTGTCATGACTGTGTCAGCTTCATGATGACGTTTTGTTTGCTAAATTTTCAACTGATCCACATTTGTTTTGGACATGTGTGGGTTAAAGAATCATGCTTCCGACAATGCTTCTTGGCATTGTAGTGTTTTTAGTCTTTTAAGATATTAGCTTGAGTAATGACATTGGACATTTACTTTGCCATCTGTTGTTAAATCATAAATCAGAGTTGATGTCACATTGGGTTACCGCTCAGTGACGAAGAGCTTGTGGCTTTTGGTTTTTAATAGCGCTCTGAGACCACTATATCTCCTCCTCATCCATTACAGAGACCTGTAAAGTCAAACTCATTTGAAGATCTGCTAGTAACCACTACAGGCTGTACATCCAATCAGATCAAAGTGGTTGAACCTAAAAACCAAGCTCTGATCACATGACCAACAATAGTGACATTAATGCCCTATAAATCAACGTTAAACACTGTATTAGCTTTAGTGTAAATGCTGTGAAATCAAAATTCTAAAACTACATTAATTAGCCTTCAGGTACTACAATACTATTGCTAAGAGTTGCAATGTTTTTCTGCTGCCAGGTCTTCACTGTACTGTAAAATGCGAACTAATGTAACGTCAAATGTTTGAAAAATCATTTGTATGGTTGGCCAGTTAAATTGTTATCATTCTTGGAAAAAATAAAATGCAGTTAGAGGGTAGAATTTACCCCAGTACACTGAATAATTGTTTACCTATCACAGGTTCTGTGCCACAAAAATGGAGAGATATGTGTTCAGACTGCTTTTCCTGAAGTCTCACCTATTATTTATGGGACTCTTTTAGGCAAACTTTGTAAAAACACCATTATTAATGGGCTTATTGTCAAAAACTTTAGGTAAATTATGTCTTTTTTCACAAGAACCTTTTCTTTAAATGTTAGTTTGAACATACAGTAGCTACAAATTCACATATCAAAACAACAGAATGAAGCCGCAAATTAATCTTCAGTGATCCTTAATGACAGAACTAACATGAAATGTGGTCCATGGGTCTGTACAGAACATATACAGAAGAGTTAATGTATATATATTCCAAATGTATCCAGTAGGTTGTACACATATGGAAAAGATAATTATGTATGGCTTTTACATGTGCACCATATACTGAATATGTGGGTAACATCTATTTCACTAATATTTGCAACTGATGAATACATGCATGGTAAGAACATGAAAGAGGCATTAATGATATAATGTGTGCCATATATATCATATAAGGTATTGTATGTTTTGTTTATAAAATATGTTGTCACTGTCCAATGAAACCATGTGTGAGGCACTTTGAATTTGGTTACCACAGCCAATGTTTCTGTCCTTAAATGCCACTGTTAGTAACGGAAATCGCAGGAAAACAAATGGTATAATTCATATTTTAATGCTTCCTGCCAGATAAAGATGAGCTCAGAGTGCATTCATAAAAAAAGCTGGGGCTATGCAACAATAAATTAAGCCACTGCACTTTTGCACGATCACAAAAATGTCACAGCAGTCAGCAAATTGAGTTAGATGCAATAGCAGTAGGAGATAGCTGTACACGCTACATATCTGACTCCTAATTGCTGGCTGTTTGAAGCCGCTTAGTCTGGACTCACTGTTTTCTTTGTATATATTTATTTATTTTGTCTTAATCTGTTCTTATGTAAGATATGGAATAATTTGAGCTACCAGGATGAAAGCCCAGACAGAAAAAGACTGCACAGTTACAGACACAGACTATCTTTGAAATGGTGGCAGTTGCTCTTTTTTCCTCTGGTACTCTCCCACAGTGAATTATCATGCTTAACAAACACATCCAACCACCCAGAGGTGCTCTCTCTGCTGCTCCCTGGCTACTGGTGGCCCAATCTGTTTGCATGACATAATACTGCACCCTCAGGATAAAGGGAGGACAAGACGACAGGAGGAGAGAGATGCTGTTAGCATTACAAATAACTGTTTTAGTGTAAGATGCACAGAAAAATTTTAATAAACAGCAGCTTTGCTACCAGTACTGGAAATGTAAATTTCCTGTGTTGTGATGGTTCTGTTGATATTTTTGTTGTTTCTCCCTGAGCAGCGTTTGCCCTCTGGATGACACTGAGAACTGCTGGTGTTTCAATGTGAGTAATGAAATATATCGTTAATTTGGATCTTTTTTTGGTGCTCACTCCAGGTCAGCATTCTCCTGAGGCACCAGCTGCTACACCTAGCTGACCTACACACCATCCATCCAGCAGGAGGAAGAGGAGAAAGATGGAAAGAAAGAGAGGAATATAGAGAGGGAAAGAGAAATACAAAGATAGAATTAGAGGAGGAGAGAGAGATTATAATCACGAGGGAGAAGGCCAAAGGGGAAGGTTGACTGTGCTCAAATGCATCATAGATATTTATCACGTCAGAGAATGCAGTATGAATGCAGGTGCTGCATACTTGGGGTTTATGATCTAATCTACTTTCTAGCATATATGCAAGGGTTGCATGATTCTGGTCCAAATAAGAATAACAAAATTAATCAATTTTCTCAAGCAAAGTATCAAACAGTATCTAGTATCTATTGCTAGCTTCCCAGTTGTGCAAATGAGTTGCTTTTCTCTGTCTTGTGAAAGTAAACTGAAAATCTTTGGATTTTTTGGATTGCTGGTCAGATGAAACGAGTAATCAAAACACATTACTTTGGGCTGTGTAGCACAATGATATGGGCATTTTCTTCACAAAATTATGACATAGACTAATAGACCAGTAAAAGTTTATTTACTAGAATCCATATTGCCTCCATGCAGACAAAAGAAAAAATATCATCATCAGTAGAAAGGACACACTGCATTTTATCTTATATGCAACTGCATGGAATGCTCAATGGAACACTTAAATACAGCCTGCATAGAGAAAGCAAGACATCAGCAGAGCAGCAGCAGCAGCTTCAGGCCTCTGTCAGTGTCTATACAGGATGCATTCACGCACAGTGTTGAGTGCTTTTTGCAGGTGAGTTGACACATAAAAACTAACACAGACACACTTGTTTTACAATAGCGTCAAAATACACATTTTGGGTTGCATTTACAGACATTTCATATAAGTGAAATGTGAGCCATGAGGCAGGTTGTCATCTGTTCTATCAGATGAACGTAAGATAGAAGACTGAAAAACATGGCTGAATGTGTCCTCTTCAGACTCGAAGAGGCGAAAGGTGAAAGTATGATGATTGGTTATAAAAAGGGCTTCGGAAGGCTCAGTCGTTCACAAGCAAGGATGTAGCGAGGGGTCACCACTTTGTTAACAATATAAAGAACAGGTTCAGAAAGACACTGAGTAGCATTGGTCCTATAAAGCATTAATCCCTTTCTTTGCAGTGGTAACTTGGAGAAAAGTCTAATATAGCCTCGAGAGTCTTTTTAGGAAGAGACAGGCAATGTTTTCCTGGCCTTGACAGCTTCATGAAGTTTTGGTGGTTGTGCACCTTCATGGTGTTATATTATTTGCTTGCAAAGTACCTAATGTACTTTTAACTGCCTTCATCGTCAAATGTGGTTAAAAAGCAGAATTTCTTTACAGTACGGAATCAGATGTTTTGTCGACTGTTGGTTGGTACATTTATTTGTTCTTCCTCACCATCGCTGTGTTTCCACAACTTGACACATTTTCATTGTTCCTTAGAAGCATTTTCCTTCTTTGACTCTCGCACATGTTCAGATTTATTTACATTAATGTCCTGCCTCCCTTTTTCCGTGCACAGATCACATGGAGTAACACACTTGCCATTTGTTGATACAATTAATCTCTCCTTTAATGCAAACACAGCAGAAATGTAACAAAAATTAGATTGAACAGGGGCCTGAATCAAGATTGAGATGTTAATATTAATAGTTGTGCTGAGCTACTGTATGCACTCACGCATTGAGACAACAGCAATATGCAGCCAGTGAAATGCCTTCACATAAACTATATAATATGAATGTATATGAACAGCAGAAATATAAACATGATCAAACATACACAGTCCCTCAAGTATTTATATTGGGGTAAAGCTTTCACCATTCTGGAAAGTTCTAGTTGTATTAACATCCCCCACCCCCTGTCATTCTATCTCTCATTTGGCCACAAGTGATGAAAGCACTAATCTAATCTAATCGAGAGCCACACACAAACCCGCTGCATATCTCGCTTCACGGATTAACAGAGCGAAGTGGGAAAAGGATGAAAAATAAAGTGAGTCAGATTAGAACTGATCACTTGAAAGCCGGAATGATGGAAGAAGGCAAAAAAAAACCAAGCACAACATTGTTAGGAACCTCCCTTTTCTGGGGCATGGAGCATCTAGTCTTGCTACCCCCAGCAGTGGTGAAAGCTCTCCTTTGAAGTTGGAAATGGAGCCTGGAACGTAATCCTGTAAAAATATAGTTCTAAATAAAGCTGCATCAAAATTTCATTAGTTGGTGCCCATGGCCAGCAGGCTCACTTTCACCAATTTCACTAGGTGACATTCAACCTCTGTACATTGATCTGATATGTGAGGCAATACATTTCAACTGATTAAGGCTCCTGAGGATACGTATAGCTGTTGCTCTGCACCTCCAACATATGCTTACTGAGAGGCCTCAGTTCAGCTGCAACTGTAAAATCAAAAAATTTATATACTTCATTCTCTTAAAGCAACCACATGCACTAATTTACACATTACAATAACTGTGTTTTATGTTACAAGTCACGTGTATATGTGCATAAATTCTGCTCCAGGTGTGTATACTGTTTACTGTTGTCATGCAGCTGTCAAGCTCAAAAAGGTCACAGCAACAACAGGAGAAAGCAGTGAAGAACATGTGACCAGAGGACAAGACCAGTTTAAAAACACTGAACAATTCAGTTGTTTCTTTTTTTCTCGCAGATTTATAGCCTCCAGCTAGAGGTGGACAGCACTAGGTTGTAGCAGACAGCTTATCAAAATGAGTGACAAGTGCTGAAGAGGGAAATTGGTAGAAGAGGAGGTTGGGAAGAATCAATGCATAGTAAATCCTAAAAAACAGTGACCTTTATATTATTTTTTTTACGTGTTAATGTTGTGGTTTGTGAGGTGATGCGCATCCTTTGGGTGGAGCTATTCCCCATCCCCAAACACTCATTTTGTTTATCTAGTATCACAGAAAGCTGAGTACATGTTATGAATAAATACAAACATGCACTGGGTGTACTGGGAACAGCCCCTGAATATGCAGATGCTATAAACAGTACCTGGAATCATCCTGGTGAAGTATTAATACATGCCCTGCATTTCTGACACGTTAAAAAAGTTGAGAGCAAGCACAACAACAAAAAGCTACAAAACAGAAAAGTGACATGTTGAATCTCAGGAGCCTTTACTTGTCATCTCTTGGCTAGATGGAACGCACAACTACAGTTTGACAGACATAGAAGCCACTTTAAGTCGGAATTCACATCAAAAACACAAATGCCAATGTTTGAAGCAGCACTACCAAATACTTTTACACCAACAACAGATCAATTCAACATGTGTAATGTAAAAGTTGCTGGCTGCAATAAACCCACACAGAATTACTCAACTTTGCAGCTACCTGCAGATCTATGAAACAGTTTAGCTTGTTTTAGCTAATTGTTTTGGTTGTCTAGCCCATAAACTCTGCTCTTATCAGCTCTCTTCAGCTACAACAAGTAGCTGGTTTTAGGGGAAAAAAACACGGTTTGGTAAACCTGCTACACTAGCTGCTGAGCACTGAACAGCAAAATCAGAGTTAGCAACTAGTTGGTGAACATGTAACATTTAGTTGCTAAAGTTGCTTACATGCACCAGTTAGCTAGAATCACAACTTCAATTGGATGCTACTGTTGCTTAATGTCTGCTGGATATGTAACAGTTTGCCAACATTTTCACCATAAAAGCTTTGTAGGTGATAACATTTCAATGTTTTATTTTTAGCATGTTGCCATTGATACAGCTTTAAATGGGAAGTGCAATGATTTAACA
>JAQQZW010000023.1:24562878-24573371 GCA_029814745.1 Zanclus cornutus | reverse complement strand
GAATTGAACAGCTCAAATACACCCATATCTGCACTCCATGTACTGATAGGACTTTTTCTTCCTTGTAACTAATTTGGTATGTTACGTCTCCAGGTCACGGTGACCAACATTGGTGATGGCTGTGTCACACACTTTCCAGGAACATCCAGTGCTGCTCCGATTGCTGCAGGGGTTCTGGCACTTGTCTTGGAAGTAAAGTGAGTGTCTATCTGCCCATTCATACTGCACAACAAGTGTGATACCTTGTTGATTCTTGTAGGGACTCAGTGTGTTGCTCATGGACACATCAGCAATGTGTATGCTTACTTTATAAGGGGCTTCAAGCCCCAGTTGTGTGGTGTTAACTTTGATTTCCTGTCATGGCTCTGCTTATTGCTTGGATTTAATGGTATTATCAGTCTTGTTTTGTCTCATATTTAAGACGACACTTCCCATGTCCCTCCTGTGTTTTCTTTTACATAATGTCTTTTGTTATTTTCACCCATGTTCATCTTAACATATTGTCTTTGTCTTCTCTGAAGAAGACAGATCTGTTAGAAGTAATTTTTTCCATCAGCCCTTTTCTGCCTTCACTGTGTGCCGTTTCCAGAAAATCTGAAATGTTCAGCTCTGTTTGTTCTGGAAGCGCAGTACCCTCCCTCTGTTTTGTGCACTAAAACAGTCTCCTTCTCTGTTGTAAATCAGCACAAACCTTACTTTGTAGCACAACGTCTAATGTGTTAAGTTCAACAGAGACTAGGGCTCAGCTATTGATTATTAGGCACACTAGCAGCGCGGCTGTGGGAATCTCGTTTTTGGCCTGTTGATCAGTTACTCAGTCCACCACTTTGATCCAGATTGAAATAACACAAAAGGCTTGTGGATGGATTGCCATGAAATTTGGTACAGACATTCATGGATAGATGAAAACTAATGCATTATGTTTTCTTCTGAGTTTTCCTCATTCTCAATTTTCTGCATTTGTCCAGTATTTTTTTATAACCCAACATCTGCAAAATGAATAATAATACCCACAAGCCTCAGCTGTAAATTATGTTTATTGGTAATTCGCTAATAACTAAATGCTAAACTAAGATGGCGGACATGGTAAATATTATAACTGCATAACATGAGCATGTTACAATTTTCATCGTGAGCATTCTGTCTTTTGCCTTTAGCTTAAAGCACGACTGTTTCTAAATACCTCAACCCTTAATCACCTTAGAGAGCCACTAGTGTTGCTGTAGACCAGGGACTCCCTAACTTTTCCCCGCCAAGACCTTCCAGATCACATTATCTTATAGCCATGGCCTCCCTTTTGCAAGTTATCTTTAAAAACCCATTGACAATAGTATAGCATATGTTAAAAAAAATTGTGCAGCAGTAAATCCATAGTTAAGGTAAGCTACCCTCTACTTTTGAGTTTCACTTTGCCAGGAGTTCTTTAGATGTTTGGCAGCTGAGCTGTTGGTCTGCTGAGCAGTTGGTCTTTTCGACAGGTCTTTTCCTTTTTTAAAAAGTGTCCATTTAGTGAGTCAGCACTGGCTAGCTAGATGCTAGCAGGCAATCTAGCCAGCTAAATTTTAGGAGCAGAGCAGCTTTGTGGCTGGCACAGATCGTACCAGGTCAGCACTGATGGCTTATGAGGAGATGAATGATGTTTTGACTGACAGGCAATTACAGAGATTAGCATGGGACAAAAGATTTTGATATTTTATTAATATAAATTATAGTATATTTTATAATAAAAAAACTTGATAATGGCTGTGGATTATCAGTCCTGTTTCATCAGCCTTTCACAACCCTGGATTTTTGTAGTTGTGCCATGATTAACTGTGCTGAGTAGCACAGCGCCCTCCTCCTGTTTTCTGCAGTAAAGGCAGATTGATAGGCTCCTCTTCACTTAATTTGTTAATTATTTTTGGGATTAACGGTTATTTGTCCTGTGTGTAAGATGTCAGAAAATAATGAAAAATTTCTCAGAGCCTATGGTGACATCTTCAAATAGACTGTTTTGTCCACTGACAGTCCAACACCAAAAAGGGAGCCAATGTTTTGTAATTTTGCTTTTTAAATGCCTCAAACAGTTAATAATTTATCAAATTATTGAATGTGAATTTTCTGACAATTGACTTGTCATCATTTCAGCACTAAAAAAGACTAATGATAGAATTTTTACACTAACATTCTGCGCCTTGCACCTTTAAGCTGTACGTTGTTTCTCCTCCCCATTTCACCTTCTCTCTGTGTGTTGTTTTAGTCCCCCCTTTAATGTATATCGTTTATTGCTCCTCTGTCTGAATTTGCAAATGTATCTCCTCACTCTTTTTTCTTCTCTCCCTCCTTTGTCTCATCTGCCACTTCATGCCATTTCCCAAGCACCCTTTTTTCTCCATCCCTCCCTCACCAGCTGTCGGTGTGGCCTCAGGCCTGGTGTTTTGTGGTGGTATCAGCGGCGTCTACGCCTCCTTCATGTTATGGATGGTACTAGAGGCTGGCTTTACTGCTCCAGCTGTCATGCCACAGTGTCTCAGTCTCAGTCGCTTGGCTGTAAAATGGAGCGCGGGTCCCCTGGGCGAGGCGACTCCCAGGACATTACTGTTAAAGGCTTTGTCGTGACCCGCTGCTACTGACTAAACTATATATCACCTCTCTAGCCCAGATCGGCAGCATTCAGCTCACGTCTTTATGGAGCCGGGTTCTCTCTCTTCTTGCTGTGTATCTTTCTGGGTCTCTCTCTTTCTCTATTTCTCACACTTGCTCATTCGGTGTCTCACTCTTCATCCCCACATTTCACACAATCACACTCACTTATATACTCTGCCATTCTGTCTCTCATACAATGCAAATCCTGAGTGTTTTTTTTTCTCTGTTCCCCATTCAGTTGAAACAACCATCCTCATATATAGCATCCACAAGCAGCCAAGCATTTTGTACACATACTGTATCTCTGTATATTCATGCGACTGAAATGTTTCCAATTTCGTACCTCTGTCAGTTTGAAATTCTCTGGATTAACATTTAGACCATCTCAAATTAAATCAAATCAAATTAAATCAGGTTAAAACTGTGATACCCAGTCTAGCAACATCACAAAGGGTCCCAACAATTAACAATATTGCTTAATTTTAAAGGGTCACAAGCCAAACGTGTTTGGAACTGTAGTGTTACACAGACAATGCCCTCCAGACTGAAAAAATCAAAACAACTATTGGATGAATTGCCATGAAATTTGATACAGATGTCAGTGACTCCCAGAGAAATAATCTTGATACTGATACGAATACCTTTTTGTCATTGTACATGTACAATGAGATTCAGCGTGCAGTACCAAGCTACGTAGAGGTAATGTAACTAAGTCTAACACTAATTTATTAGTTAATCCAATTTACGCCTAGACCACTGACATACATGCCATTTTACAAAGTGCCGTCTGTTGACTTGCTGTATTTTCAAGCACCTGCATCTCTATTGATACACAGAATCTGTTAGATTACAGGTTTAATCCCTCTGTCAATCACTCTATTATCTCCACCTCCATTTTCTCCTCTTGCAACCACAATCATCAGAATTGCAGCCTTTCTGTGTCTAATGGAAATGTTCAAAGTTTTCTTGCAATCTTTTGCTTCATCTTTTGTTAATTTGTCAAAAAAGTGAGCGGATTGGAAAATTCAAACATTGTGACTAGGGTTCACAGCATCTTATCAAACTATGATAAGATTCTAAATGTTTATTAATGCACATACTTTGAAAAGAATCATCTTTTATAATTTCTGATACAGTATAATGTGAGATTTTTCTGCTGGGAACGGTTGATATTGCACAATACAGTGTTGAAATAAAATGACAGAGAGCCTACATGGGCATACAGTGTGTTTTTGTCTATGTTATCAGAATACCCTTCAGTAATTTGCTGCCCCAACAGTGTCAGGGTGTCACTATCTATCTGTCTCTGTGACACTGTCTTGGCCTGTCTGTCTCCAACTGTCTCCATCCATCCGGCTTGACGCCTGTCCAGCAAACCATCAGGGTAAATCAATTCTTTGCTCGTTCTGTTTGTCAGTCTTTCTGTCTGACTGTTTGTTTGTCCATTTTATCACCACGTCAGCCTCTCTGTCACTTTATCTCTGTTTCTTTCATCCAGTCATTCATCCAGTCTATCCAATTGCTCAGATGGAACTGAACATTTGCTTTTTGTTGTGATTCCACCTCATGTTCTGGGATTTGTACACCTTCAGGTGTCCATTTGACTGTCATTCCCTTCCTGCTTCTTCTGTGTGTATTTGGACTGTCTGGAGTGATGGATTGTCTCCACCTGAAGCCTAGTCAGCCTATGCTGTGATCAGGTGAACTATTTTGGGCAAGTTCTTTCACTTAATCATACAGCAGCAGTGAAAATGTATAAATAATGTTTTAACCTCCTTTAACCTGTTGGTCAATTTAACAGTTTAGAGGCAGGACATATCAGTCATCCACTCTTACTCTAGTGCTTCATGCTAACTTCATGTAGAGTGACAGTGGACCAGTTGCATTAACCAAAGAGGAATCATCTTTTTTAACATAGGCTGTTAATTTATATCATTTTTTGGCCGCTTAGTTCTTAAAATGTTGCCAGGATGACAGATGAACTTTGTATAGTAGTGATTCATATTTGGACCTCTTAAAGGTGAGGGAGGTTTTATTTTGTACACAATCCCACACAAAACTGATAAACTATGGTAATTAAGATAACTCAAATTTTTATTCTTCTATATTAAATTATCTACAGTATGTGATAATATCAGCAAGGTACTACAAACAGCATAAAAGGCATGAGGTGTAACACCCAAACTATAAATGTTATATAATCGTCCTGCTCCAGCTTTCTCCATGTCTGCATCCATTGAATGAATAAAAGAAATAATGTATAAGACCTCCTCTGTGGGAAGTTGAGGAGTAATCAAACAGTAATCTCAGTGGGGAGAGTACATGGAAAAGTGAATCCACTCACTCTAATTGGTCTTAAATCAAACATACTTGTCCTCAGTGAGGGCCTCTCCTGCGCTAATGTTTTTCATTTCAAAGGCATTTAGGGTGACTGACATGTATGACCTCTCACACTAAACATACAGAGCTTGGCTATACATGTTTGACTTAAATGTAATAAAACTGATTTGATTTGCCGATATTTTAATCACCCAAAAAAACTCTTTTTGGAATTTCTGAGCATGCGTGTAAATGCAAGCATGTGCGTGTATGCACCCACATTAGGTAATCAGGCCCCTGTGTTATGTAGGATTCAACAGTGTGTTTTTAGAACAGTTTTCTGATATGTCATACTTTGCTGTATCTCATCTAAGTGATTCAAACTAATTTTCTATAGAAAACAAAAGACAGCTCTTGAAAATTTCACAGATATAAACCAGCTATAACTAGACTACCAAGGGTTACTTGGTAGCTATTAACAAATTCACATATCGCTATAAACAGTGTGGGGTTGCCTCCCCAAAGATGTCAAGAAGAGAAGTTGTACGCCAGATTGAAATTTATATTTTTATGTCACAGGAAAACTTCATCAACTAGACAGCTATTTTGCACGTATTCGGTGGTGTGCAGGATACATAAAAACATGTCCAACTATAAACAAACAAGTACATGCTGTATACAGTATTGCGCACAAGAAATGACTCACAGACACAAGTGCACAACTCTTTTACTATACATTCACAAGGATTTACATATGAACACCCATAAACGGTATAAGCGTACAAGTTGCTCTCATGAGAAGTCGTCAATTTGTGTTATAAGCGCATGGTGCTAAATCCGTCATAGACACACACACATATGCACACAGAAGCCTAGACACAATTGCACACACACAGAAATATCCACACACATACATACAGACATGCAGCACACACACACGAGGGTGTACATATGTACTCATTAACCAAAGAAATCAGGGCTACGCTGGTGGAGTGTATTTAAAGGAGATTGCAGGCATGCAGTTATTGGACTTGGCCTAATTTATAAGCCCATTAGTAACACTTGTTCAGATAACATGGGAGGAATCTCAGTCCGCTCACAGTCACTCTAAATGGGTTCACTTAGGCTTAGAGTGCAGCACATTAAGAGAAGATTACTGAGCGATGTGGAGCGTCTTACCAGTCCACGCCTCACTACTGTGAGATTAATAGAGAAGAACTTAGGACAGAGATGGAGAGAACATTGGACTCGGACACTCCACAGGGTGGGGACACTGTGTGTGTGTGTGTGTGTGTGTGTAACTGTGCAGCAGTTGGTGCTCTATATGTCTGTATGACTGTATTAGACTGTTTGTGGGTTATGTGTATGTGTTTGCATCTACATATGTTTTTTTCTGTAGCTATGACACAGTGGGTGATTGATTGACCTTGTGTGAATACATAGTGTATATGCATTTGTGTGTGTGTGCATGTGCTTTTGCTTCTGTTCCGTGTATTCGTCTCAGAATGTGGGTGTTTCCGTGCTTTTCTGTAAATGTATAACGATATGTGTGCTAATTTTCCTGCCTTTTAACTAAAGCTGCGATGTAGCTCAGCAGAAGATCTAAATGCAAAGTGTCCAAGCAGAAGACGAGTTGCCTTGGATGACACGGTTGTGTTCAACTGCTGCTTGTCTTGTGCTAACACATTATACCCTGCTGACTAACAAGCTTGACTGTTAGTGATATCTCAAAAGAAAAGAACAAGAAAATTGGACATGCTGAGCTTCAGTTAAGCAAGCACTGTGATGAATGTAAATACATCAATCTCTCTGGCCTCAAATGTGTCCATGATACACGATGGAGAGAGGACTATTACGGATTTGAGTTAAAACTGGTGATGGCTTAAATTTATATATTGGACCTTTTCAAGACACAAATTTACTTAGTTTCCGACCCAAACTCATGGCACTGATCCAATACCAGTGTCTATTATCCCCAAAATTAAAAATCTGTAAACCTCTCTGTGTTAAATTAGTTGCGATATGTGGAAGCTAAAGTAATTCCAGGTCACTTCTTACTGTAACTACAAGTGAAGATGCTCATACAGAAATATGCTTTTTAGGCTATAATGCATCAACCTCATGACAACAGGCACAGCATCACATTCAGTGTATATAATACGTTACACATAGTTCATGCTGTATGGGTGCTGCTGTTGAGTAAAGATGCAGACCTCACAACCAGTACTGAGCTTTAACTCTGCAAAAAGTCTTCTGTAACTTTAATTACATCTGACAGCTGACTTACATCAGTCATTTCAGCAAAAGCACCGAAGCAACATATTTTTACTTTCAAGTAACAAAGACCTGTAGCAGCCATATAGATAATGACGGGAGAAAAGGAGGGAACCAGGTGATGCTATGGTCAAATTATCAGATTTTAACAGGAGAGACTGCTGCTTTAACCATGAGCACGATCATTCCTTAACCTTAACCATGTGATTATTATTGTTACTATGACCTTGAAGGTCCTCTAACCTTAATGCAATAGCAAAAAAAAACATCCAACACTGTACCAAACTGTAACCATTGCGTTGCATTTGTAACAATTTTGGAAGGCACTGGTAAATAATGTCATCCTGCCGATGGAGCATCAGATCAGAAAACTCCTCAAAATTCAGTGTGTCCTCCTGTATACTTTTAATACAGCATGAAGCCCAAGTGAAACTCTGATTCTCAGGCTCGCAATTGCAAGAAAAAGAGATTGTTAGATAATAAATCCAAATGTCTCATTATAGTCAAAATAAAATAGTATTAATGAACAATGCAGTAAATGTGTGATCAAATCATAGATGACATTGACTTGATGATATCTGAATTGAAAAAGGCAGTTACTGGAAAACTGATTGATTTCTTACTGCTTACAGCTTTGCAAACATGCAGTACATTGTGTTGAAAAAGAGTCGTGTGGCTTGTGCTCCCTACAGAATTTCATTTTCAATGGTTGTTTACCTGAAAAAAAAAATGTTGAGTGTGATGCTTCTAAATGATCAGGAGCTGACAGTGTTTTCCTCTGGGTCCTGATCTCTCTCTCTGTCTTCACCCCTTCATCTTTCTGTCCCCTCGATTGCCCATCTTTCGTGCTCTCTCCCCTGGGCTGGACACTTTGTCCTTGTGCTCCCCGTCTCCTCCTCCTCCTCCTCCTCGTCCTCATCCTCCTCCTCCTCCTCCTCTCTGCCTGAGCCCAGTGTGAGTGATAAATTATTCGTGGGCATGCTCTGAGGGCCCAGGGCTGCTCATTCCTGCACACAGAGGACTAGCATTGATCCAGCCTGTGGTTCAACTTAATTGGAAACCCAGTTACACCAGCTACAGACACACTCCGACACACACAAACCCAGCGCACACACACACAGATGCACGAACATGCACTTTCAGACATGCCATCTACTGTAAAATGGCATTAATACACACATATGCACCAGTGTACAGTAATACACTTGTGTATGGGTGCACGGATATTACAGATGTCTACATAATTACACAACACACACACACCGACACCTGCAATCCCCACATGTATTCATGCATTAAAGTGTTACAGAATTAACACCTGCCTACCTCTCAACTACAGTATGTATGTTTTATGAGTGAACAATACACATATATAAACTGTGGTATATAGTACAGTATTGTACACACACGTGATTCCTATGCAGGGATACGCAGTTACTGTATACGCATACAAACATACACACAGATACACGCACACACACTTTATAGACACTAGGTCTGCATTCTAAGCAGCACTAAAGAGGAGTAAGAGTCCACAGTGGAGCAATATGGAGGCCCAGGGTTATCGATTGGGCTTAGACACTGACTATCATACAGCTAATAGATTACATCAGACACATCGGAGCGGCTCAGTCAATGAGGCCTGATCCTATTAACTGGGGATTTGTAAACAGTTGTGTGCTCACTGTGACGGCTGCTGTGCTGCTTTGTGAGCCTTGGCAAGGGGATAAAGGCTGTAAGGGTCTGGAGGAGGCTCATATATTGTAGCGCTCTGCCCCAATCTGCTGTGAGCTGTAGCCCAGTTGTGTTCATGTATGTGCTCCACAACATGCTTTAGTTTTATTGTCTTTGTAACAGTGATGTCAGTTCCCGGTTCCATTCCTCCTGTTGCTGTCTTTCCTTCAGAAGAAGCTGGTGTCTGCAATTATAATTTTACAGTGATGAAACACATCTTTCACAAAGTGGGATAATACATGACAGGAAACATGATGCCTTCACTGGGCTTTTCAAAATTTAAAGTTGTATTATATCTTCATGCGTGAGTTAAATGAATGATTGATTGATAAGCTACTTTGTAAGATGCATTTCAGTTGAAAGGCGTAATCAGACCAGCATTTAAAACAGAAAATTTTGGAGGGGAACCATTCATTTTAATGAAAACAATGTGATCAGTGGATGTGGTTGTACAGGTGAGGTAAATAAGCACAAACCTTTTACATTGAGTTCAGCTTAGGTAAACTTTGACTTCATTCAATGACCAATAGCAAACTATCTTAACATGACTGAGCTTTGAGGGGAACAGACCATTTTAATGTACACATTTTGACGTGTCACAATAGTAAAACATTATCCACAGCTCTGCTCTATTCAAGTGTCTCAGTAAGCTCGGACAGCCTGAAAGTCAGCTAACATGCACAATACCAGGACCTTAAAGCTGAAACAGCTAAATGGAATTCAGCACACATGCTTTTCCTACTGTGACAAGCCAAAAAGTCTTCCATGAAAGTGGCTTATGGAAAACTGAAGGGTCCACAATAGAAAAAGCTATCATAGTTGCTGTTGATGTAACTCCTCTCTGAAGGAGTAGCTGCTCCACAATACAGGAATGGTTTGCAGTCAGTGAGACATGACTTGCTTTACTGAGCTTGGAAAATAAATGTAGCTGTAGCCATCGCATGTTCCCAGCAGGCTAGCATGCTAGTGGTTAGCTTCACAACTACAGCACAGCAGTTATCCAGCTAGCCCTGCACATAGTCAGTACAAGCTTCCATCCTCACCTTTTTGGCTTAGATGTATGGATGAACTTTTTTGTGGCAATTTTCTGGTGTGACCCGGCCTTTAAGCTGAAATATGGAATGTTTTTTAATTAATACTGTATAGCATTTTTATGTCTTTTTTGGTATGGATGGATGTAGTGAAAACCTAAAAATGGCACATCTAGCATGGTTGGAGATGCTCTCCATTCTCTGCCAGTCACAACACAATAAGTGATCAGGTTTGTGCAGGTTGCACATATGGACATTGCCAGTTCTGTTTCATCACTTAAGCGTTTTGTAATTTTGATGCATACAAACTACAAAAGTGAAACAGCTTCACAAAAAATCACTACACCCTTTATTTATCTTGCAGTAACATGATGTAGTTCTGCTTTAAGACGTTACTGTATTTCTGTGTTTTTGGTCTAAAGGCAACTTACATGTGAGTAGACCATAGATTTTGTTTTCTTAAAACACTGAAAAAATACATAAAAAAATTTAATGGGCAAATACAATCCA
>JAQQZW010000023.1:24357656-24371924 GCA_029814745.1 Zanclus cornutus | reverse complement strand
TTTTGATTGGTTTTATTTGAAATCTTTCATGCCACTAAAAGCTTTTGATTTTACGCTGCCTCTTTGGTGCAACACCTTTGTTGAATTTGTTATCTACTGGTATCTTCTCATTCTGGGTGTCACCACTACTTGGAATCAGGAGCTCTTTTCAATAATTAACAAGGTCACAAGAACAAAACCACCTCGTTTGAATTATTGGAAAAGACACAAGAGTTTTTTCAGCCACGTATACAACTTGCAGCTCCTGTGAAGATTTCAACCTTAAAGTAAAAAGAAATGAGTTGACAGGATCCACTATGTGTGATTTCTTGGTTCTCTGACTGATTTTTATATCAGTTGACTATCGATTCAGCTCTGTACCTATGCAATCATCTATTAAATAAGAAAAAACTGTGAATTTTTTAAGAGGTCTTTGCCATTGTTTTCTTCTTTCTATCTCTTTTTAGTTCTCTCCCACTGTTTTGTAACATCAAAAACAATGTGAATACATACTACGGCTGCATATTTACAAATTACTGTATGAATGAACAAAAGCATTTCATACTGGCCTTAACAAAAGTTCACTTGTGATATAAGTGTACCATGTGGGTAATGGAAGCTAAAGCTTTAAGTCATGTCCGTCCATTCAAATGCATGTTAGTGGAAATTAGACACATACGAATGCATAAAGGTGTGTGCAATGTTTGCTGTCTGAATGCACAATTGTCTGCATGTGTGTTGCAGGCTGAGGTGGTACCAGGTGAGGTGGCAGCCTGCATACACACTGCAACACACACAAAGGCCTTTCTGATGAAAGCAAGGTACCAGAATAACTGTCAAAGCCGCACCAGAGATGTACCCAGTCATCAGACGTCAAATGCCCTAGTCACCAACATGCACTACAGAACAGTGCAAGACCACCCACTCACATACACACACAGCGTGGACCAAACCAGCAGTGCACCATGCTCAAACAAGAACCCAGCCGTCCAAACATTCACACTGTTAATAAAAGAGAACAAAAAACTGCTCAGTTCACACATGTATGCTGTAAATGCTGTTTCTGCCTGTCACATAGTCTGTTAGACCTTGCTCTGGATCAAATATGACACAGGTGGCACAGCTGTGTGGTAGGTAGTAGAAACAAAAATAGCTAGCTGTTGCTACACTGAATAAAGTACAGCACCTTTGCTGTGCTTTGTGTATGTTGAGCTTAAAAAGGCATTCAGCTGGGACCAGGTGCTACCTGGGTCTGGCTGGTTAAAGTGGTCACTGCAGCAGTGAGGGAATGAAAGCAGGTGAAAGCTGTGGCTCCTGTTTTGTAAACTGCTGCTGTGATGATGGAGAACTTCAATACAACAATGGCACAGTTTAATGACTTCACCGTCCCAGTGATAAAATATAGGGGTGTATGAAAAAAAAAAATCAACTGAGAACTGAGATTCTTATCTCCTACAATTCAAAATCAATTCAATTGTGTCAAAAAAGTTTTCTGAAAGAATTGTTTCAAATCAAAAATCGGTTTTGAATCTAATCGTAACCCCAGGAATTTAAATCAGTTTGAATCGATTCACAGTCTTGATAAAATATCTGAATAGTGCAAGTCTGAAGTTAGCGTATCATGATGAGTGATTTAATGGCCACTGATAAAAAGAATAGCACCACTACTTCTGGCAGAGCTGGTTGAAGAGGATCTTGGGATTGAGTGGGCCTTTCCCTGGTTCTTTCATGCTCTGAAGGAAGAGAAACATGGCCGCAGTCAGGGGCTCTGGACTGGACAGCGTTACTGTCAATGGACTCTGGAATATGACAGAACCAAATAAAATTAAACAACAAAAGACAAAAATGTCAAAAGACAATATCAAAACAGGTCTAGCCATAATTCTGTATGCCAACAAAAGATAGCTAACAATAGGTCAGACAAATACAGCATTAGGACAATCATTTTAAAAGCAAAGTCTTTTGTATTGGTTCAATCTACTGTTAAGTTTGAAGACAACTAAGGCTTTAGAAAATCAGAGAAGATGAAAAGCAAACTGTACCAGATTGGTTTCAACAGGGGGGCAGATCCTCAGTTTGTACCCTTTCTCCTTCACTTCCTGGATGAGGTCAATAAGCATGTGTGTCTGAGACAGATTCTGTTGGGACAGCAGAATTATTCTAAGACTATTTCATCAACCAGTTTAATCCATCCACGCATTGAGTGACATTGGTTAAACGTACAGTTTGGGCATGACGTAAGATCAACAAATGCTGAGCAGCTGAATACTATTCCCAAAAATCAGGGGATCACCAAACTAGTCATATGTACTGATTTTACTACTCATAAAAAGAGATGACAACAACAAAACAGTGGTAATCCTTTAAAGACATGAAACAATATCAATTCAATGCGGTCAATTAAAATACCTGTTTGAAAATATTATCTCCTTTTTAATAGAATTTAAGAAACTTGTGGCGATTTCATTATTTTGAAAGAGGCTTTCAAATCCATCTATGATGTGTAAGGTTGAAATGTGGAGAAGATCCTTGGTGAGGAGATGGCCTGAAGCAGTCATTGTCCCTTCATGTTAGAGAAACATCTTTTCCAGCCCTTTCAAGAGATATTTGTTTTGTCACATTCTGGCAGTGAAGACAGTTGCTATGGAAAACACACAATGGAGCTGGCATTGTGAACACAGACACAGCTCATCCTCTGACAATTATGTGTTTTCACCAGAAAGATTGCAATTTTCAAGGAGACAATACAAACAGACAGGGAGAGGGAGGGAAAAGGATGTAAAGCGCGCACACTCAAATTTCAATCAACGAGGAAGGCCCTGAGGGTGATTAACAAAATGGTGGAAAAAACAGCTTCATTGTTGAAGAGGCATGTCAGTTTGCAGTCACCATGACACGACCAGAGAAAGACTCCGGAGGCTCTATAGCTGTGTTGTATGGTGAACATGCTCTGTACCAACTGAGTGCCACTCCTGTATGGGTAGGTGAGGGCGTCCAACCCGGCACTGCCTTTACTGCTGCATTGAATATACTTCAAAATGACCTCAAGGCCTGGTCTGTGTACACTCACAGTCATTGTAAAACTGTATCTAGTTTACCATAGGCCAGACCCCAGAGAAGCAGCACCTTAGAAGTGTTAACACGCTGCAAAGGCATAAACATGTACATTGTCATGTTAGCCTAATGACTAACAGGGATTTCTATTCTTTCACAAGGTCTCTTGAGATGATTGGAAGCAGGTTATCTGTGGTGAACAAATCCACTTTAAAATAATGTTACCATGCTTCTGATTTGTGATGGCATGTACTTCTCTTATTTCCTAAGATATTTATTCTGAGTAAATAGTTTTCTATTACTCTACCATATTTCATAATGCATGATAAAAATTTAATATGTTGGGCTTTCTGCCCTATCACCATTTGTTAAATGCTTAGTATCTTCCTTAACAGTACAGGGACACACACACAGAAAATATTTAGGTTGAACCGACTCATTATTATACCAACCTGCATAACAGCATTGAAGAAGCATGTGTTACCAAGGTTATTTATGCCTTTGACAGGGACCAATGTGCTATTGACGGCTGCACTCTTGCCTTTGGGCGGGTCAGTATAATCTGATATTTCCTCTTGCAACTTGATGATCTTGGGTGATGCACCTGGAACACGGAAAAATAAAACAGGTCAGTGATGCACAACAGTAAAACTTAAAAAACTAAACTAAACTCACTAAAACTATGTATATTGGTAAAATGATTGAAGAACTGTATCACAAGCCTGGAAATTACAGACACATGTTGGAGACAATATATGGACCTTCTTTGAAATGAAGAAATATTGCTTTTATCAACATTGTTTCAGCTTTTACTTTGAGGTTATGTTTGGTACCAATACTTGGCCACAAAGCTAAAAGACACAGTTAAGAGGGTGGCTGGGTTGTGAAAGATAGCCTTGAAGCTAAAAAAATTCAGCCTCCATTAAAATGGGATTGCAGCAGGATACAGAAAAATTGGGCTTAGCCTTGAAGCGAGACTGGGGCTGGGAGCAGGGCACTGGGATGGCAGCTGGAAAGGAAGCTGGGTCATTTGGGAAAGCAGATGACAGCTGTAGAAGTTTCCGCTGGTTAGTGAGGGAGCGGTGGGGGCAGGGGTTGGAGAGATGGCTCTCCAGAGACAGCTGTTCCTTCTGATCACCAATGAAAACTAACCTTCAACAGATACTCAGACACAGATGGTCAGAATCTAACAGTGGCATACAGATAGTCTGCTGGGGACAGACCATAGTAGGTGTGTAATTGTGTGAGCTGATTATGTGCCAGCAGCTAACAACAAAGCCACACCATGATGACTCAATATCAATAACATGTCATTGACATGAGCTAGTAGCTACTGACTGCCCAACTAATAAAGTATCCTGAAAATGGAGATTAGGGTTGAAGATGGTCAAGCCCCCATGCACACAATTTGTTGAGTTACAAAGAATGATGTGTATTCGGTCAAAATCATTACCTTTCAGCAGATTAAAAGGAGATTAATTCCAAACAACTATGGGTCAAAAAAGCAAAATGGAATCCTTTACTGCTACTCTTTCCTGTGAAGGAGATAATGGATGCTCCACTTCCAAGAGTTACCAAAGTGTCTTAATTATCCGTGGAGACAATTAGCTCTGAGCAGTGGTTTATGTGCAACACATTATTAATGCTGTCATTAAGCTTTTTGCCTCTGAACCTAAGTAGATTCAAGTAATATAGAGTACCTGCTGATAGTGACTCCTGTTCTAATATCCCTTATTGTCTTACATACTATGACTCTACACATTCACAGAGCACATCTGAAGCACAATTAAGTTAGGAAAACAACCACCAATAACACACAAATTTAGAACAAAATATGCAATTTCACTCTAATGGAATCTGCGCTAAACACCACACAGTCCACACACAAATTTTAGCCATTCCTCTCACTTGACAAAATGTGGATCACTGAAAAGTTTCACAAAGGCAACATTAATTTAAAAACTACTGCACTTTGAAAGTCTCCAATTCTAAAAATCATAATTAATAAAACAACAAATAATAAATAAACTTCTCACTGCAAAAATTGGTAGTTGCAATTGGAGAAAAATGTCTATGTGTGAATACACTATAACACTACTTTCAGACAGAATTTGATAAAATGGAGGTGGTGCTAATGGATTTAAAGTTATGGGAGTGAGATGAGCGACGCAAAGAATGGAGGATGAGTTACTTTAGAAGGAAATTGCAAATTGAGGCAGAGAGGTGTTCACGCAATGTGATACTGGAGAAGTTTGATGGATCCAGAAAATCCCACTTCATGCACAATAACATGAGCTTCATAATGAATGACAAACTCAGTCTAGTAATACATGGTTCCCTTATAGCACAAGATACAGTACCTCACTGGTATTACTGGAGCTCTCATTAAAAAGGAAAACACAGAAAAAGGTTGACAGGATGGCTTCAGTTTCAAATAACATAATGGTGTCTGCATAACATGCTCAAATGCTGTCAATGACATCTGATAATTTTTTAAGTTATCAAACATTGAACACATCACCATTTTTAACTAGCCAGCCACACGTATTGCATAGTTTCTAGCATGCAGGAGAACTTGGCATGCAAACAAGTCTTCCACAAGAAGCAGAAGAAGAAAAAAAATTCCTTAAGACTCCTTAAAATGACTTGTAATTCTTTTATTTCAACTGGCTACAATCTGGTTAGTTAGTAAAAAAACAAAGGTTATTCTACCACATCTCACATTAATGAAATAAGAAGTTTTTAAGGTCCACACAGTTGACAGGAAATGATTTTCACCCCTTCCTGCATAAATGACACATTTTACACTATTTGTGCTGCCTTTATGCTCCAAGAAGCCTGAAGCTGCTGAACACAATGACATTTATACACATACATCTCTAACATACATTTGGTTACTGTGCCATGAACTAAACACAGAATGATAGACATAGATGGTCAATGGATGGGTGATGAATAACTTTTCACAATGTTCATAATGTTTTAGCTCTTTAAATACAATTTTTGTTGATTTCCTTATACTACAGACCTCCTTCAAGTTCATCATAAAGTCTAGATTGATTTTCCATCCTTTCTGGATAGATTTAAATCAACTCGCCATGTTTCTTGAGATAGGCAAACATCACAGTAACGATCATTACATATTTGTGTTTTATCAAGACAGATAATCAAGATTGCAATATTTCACGACATGTCAACATTCACATTATACCTAAATGACATCCAGGTTAACATTGCAAATTAAATTTTTTTCAGGATCACTCTCTAAAACCTCAGATGTTGGGGTATCCTTGAATACACCAAAAAGAAGAGTTTGCACAACAGAAGCTACTCAATGGAAAATGGACAGCCATGTGACAGGATGGAAAAAGTAATTAAATGGTCCTGAAAAACATTTTAGAAAATTACAATTTCAAGGAAGAAAAGCATTTTCATTCTGATTAGAATGTTATTGCAGTGCAATTACAATGACTGATTTGAAATGAGTTTTCTATGGTATAGTGCATGAAACTACAAGTTTCTTTGCTGTAAATGGATATTAAGACATACCAGTGTAAAATGGACAGTTTGCCTGGGACTCATGGAAGTGCCTTAAGTCCTAAATGCTGTAGAGAAATCAAATAAACGCTGGTAAACACAAAAAGAGTTTGGTCCACAAGCACTTCACCCATATAAGAAAGTCAAGAGAGCAGGCTAGCAGCAAGGTCACTGATCTGAACCCGCTCATGCCCAAACTAAGGAAATTCAATTGAACCATCAACTATCGTAATCATCCAAACAACCTGCACCTTTACTCTCACCGTTCTTCTCCAACACACACGTGGCCTTGCCTTAGCACATATTCAATTCATAGCACCACTACTTGTGCAAAACACATTCATTGAAAAAGCTATTCAACCTAAAGCAGTGGTAAGCCAACTGCTGGCCGCTACCCAGCAAGCTTTTCCTCCTCAAGGCCAAGGACATTAGCGGAAGTGCCCTGGTCACACTCGCTGGAATGTGAACCGTGGGCTTTTTTTACTCGTGGCCTAGCAATTTGCATTTTTCGCTCTCAATCAAATACCACTCAAAGGAATGGGGGTAAAGGGCTTTTCTGTTTAACAGATTTGAGAAGAAAAACAAAATTACTTTAACACAATTACACATACACATCACACGCAGAGTCTTTCAGGTCTGCTGCATTATTATATATTTCTTGACTGAACCAACTATGTAGCTTTAAATTTAGTCTACAATGCAACTGAAAAATATTTAACACTAAAGAGAAATAAAGATAGTGTTGCAGTTTGGAGACTAAGAGGGATGAGGTTCAGCTTGTTGGGACGACATGGTTTTGTGGCACTCCACCCAGTGGTTCTAAATGCATCTGGTCCTCTGTGCTGGCAACATCTGGAGGCCTGTTTCCATCTTCAATATGCAGCCATAAGGGAGCTCCCATATGTCAATGTACACAATGTAAGGAAAACAAGTGGAGATGGGGAAAGACTGCGTCAAGGTCTGGAAAACAAACTATTTATTTTTGGATTATGAGTGAGACTGCGAAGGTGTGAAGAAATGTGTTTACTAAGTGTCAACAATTCGGCAAACGAGAAAGTAGCCGAGAAAGAGAAAGAGTGTGTAAATGAGTGTCTCTACTTGTGGTGTTTGTGAGAGGTAACACAAAATCAACAGACTTAATGCAACTTGAGTGTAAGAGCTGCAACTGGCACTTCAGCAGAGGAATGAGGAAACTAACTGGGCGGAATGGGGATGCCGATGGACACATTCTGCATCTGGGACCGTCACCCAAGGTAAACAATGTTCAGGGAGCCATCTGGTTGAGACTAGGGAGAGGGGGGCGGAAGAGGACGGGAGGGGCAGTGGGTGAAGGGAAGGGTTGCAATGAGCACAAGCATATGGAAAAGCAGATTTTTCCTCTCCCTGCAGCAGTCAGCGAAGGCAAATGTCAGCATGCGCTGCGTCCACGCTTGACTGTGCTGCACTCGGCACCACCACCTGGCCCTCCTTGCTCAGCCACCGAGTATGGGCAGCAGTGACACTGTGGAGCCTTTCCCCAGGGTAAAAGAAAGCATCGCTGTGCTCAGGATCGTCCACATGCATGCATGTACACCAACACCTCCTGCACTCCCAGTTCTTTTTCACACAAGAGATACACAAAGAAACATGGAACTTGGTTACTTTTAAAGAGAAAAGTAACAGAGCACTTGCAAAAGGACAAAAATAAAAAGCTTAACAGAAATCTCTAAAAAAGTATAATGATCTGTTATGCAAGTGTTTGCGTTGTTTTGACATTTTGTCAAGCTGCAGCAAGGCCAACACCAGATCTCATGTAAGGAAATCCAAGCTCATGAAACAATGCCACAAACAAATCATATTCATTTCAAGTTTGTTTTACACCAAAATTTGCTGCTGTCTTCAATTTACATGCGCATTAGAGCACAATGACATTTTTTAGTCACACAAACACTTTATTGATATGATTAAGCAAAAACAAGAGCCTTTAAAAGCATATTTTCCAAAAAAATGCTTTTTTGAGTGGCTTTTTCACAGCCTTCCTAATCTGGTTCACAGTTGATAAGAGACCATCAAATTGTATGGCCAGTAGGCTTAATGCCTCCATGTTCACTTACAGTGCAGCAGTGTGTAGGGCCAAGGCCAGCTCCTTTCATGCACAGCAGGCAGTCAAGAGGAAGGCCAGGCAACACCAAATGTCTTATTAATTTGCTAATTTGTTGCGACTGCAGGGCATGAAAAGCCTGTTTCCTTGCCATCTGAGGCCAAGAGAACCCAGTGCCATGTTACTTACAGACACACACACAAACACACATAGCTTTAGCTACCCACTATCTGGCCTACTTTCATGTGTGGTGGTGGGAATAAAGACAGAATCACCCTTGATTACCTCCATGAAAGCACCACCAGGGGACAAGCATCTTACTGGCTTCTGAGTCGGCTGAACTTAGCAGTAAACTAAGGAATACAGTTTCCAAAATTAACAACAGAGACAGGAAACCAGATGAATAAGGGTGAAATAATCATACAGCACTATATCATGAGCTTTGGGCTTACGCCATTGCTTCCCAAAAGAAGAAAAGTCAGTGGAAATATCAATCCCGGAAAAAGCCAAGGAGCAAACTGGACACATAACTGTTTCTTAACTTACTTTCTTTAAGATGCGAGATCTAACATACAGATGTAGCGTGTGTCCTCAGAGTGAAACAGCCAACGCAAACAAACAGAATTTAAATATCCCTGATATAAGCATAACTTCAAACCATAACAGCACTCAATTCAACACACTGGGCTGAATTGATGTTCACTTTAAATTCGGAAACTTTCACGGCCTTTTCAGCCGAAAAACAAAATGTATTTGTTTATTTACTTTGATTGGGTGTACTGTGGAGACCAAGCCATTTAATGGAAGTATGATCACCCACTCTGGCAATATCATAGGATGGATGGATGGATGGATGGATGGATGGATGGATGGACGGACGGACGGACGGACGGATTGATGGATGGATGGATGGATGGATGGACAGACGGAAAGATGGACTGATGGATGCATGTATGGATGGATGGATGGATAGACGGACGGATGGACTGATGGATGGATGGATGGATGGATGGATAGAGGGACGGAAGGACGGTTGGATTCACGGATGGATAGATGAACATTATTGATACCAAGTTGGAAAAAACTCCTTTGCAGAAGCAGCATGGCACACAGAAAAAAAAGAATATGAGAATAGAAAAAGAGACTCACACAAGGGCCTTTACACATGTGAGACTTGAGGCAGGGAAATCTATAAGGATCAGTCTTCAAATAATATCTGTCTGTCTGTGTGTGTGTGTGTGTTTGTGTGTGTGTGTGTGTGTGTGTGTGTGTGTCTATGTGTGAGTGTGTGTGTGTGTGTGTGTGTGTGTGTGTGTATGTGTGTGTTTGTGTGTGTGTTTGTTTCGGGGGGGGCATAGATGTTTACGTATGTGTGTCTATTTCAAACAAACTACCTAAAAACATTTGTGTGGACTTAAAACAGCTGCATATTTCACTCAACATTTTTCAAGGCTAACTAAAGGTAAAGGGCTCTGCTGATCTGATGACATTTGGTCCATTAGAGCAAAGGGTCAGTTTGAAACAGAATGAGTGGGACTTTCCTATAAAACAATGTAGACTTGCACAAAAACAATCCATCTAAATCATGACTTACGACCCAACAGAGGTTTGTGACGGTGTGTGTATCTGCAGGGAACCTGCCCTCTGCCTGTGTTATATTATTTTGCTGTTTACAGTGCGTTTCTGGGCATTACACTTTGGGTAGTGGGCGTTGAGGCCCCAGCCAATAACAGCGCACAAGGTATGAGGGTGGGTTGTATAAAAGCATAGCAAACAGGTGGTAGATTGTAAGAACACAACCACGAGGACATTTCTGGCATGGTTTAGCTGGGGAGGAGGGGCCAAGTTTGAGTGTTTAACAAACAAATGCTACTTATATTCTGCCTCTGGGCAAAAATGTGCCTACATATTTGTATACTTTCACTCTCTGTTCTACGTGGTGTTTGAACATTTGTCTCGTTGTTTTTAGCCCATCTAACTAGTTTTTGATTTTTTGTCACTACTAGTTGAAAATGTTCTTTATATGATTCATTTGGCTCTGTAATTAACTTCCACTGTATAGAAAGTTGAATTACTGAGTGCAAATCCTATCCTTTCCATTTTAATTAACCGAGGCTTAAAGAGAGTTGGAAAGTGAGGGAGGCAAGAAATGAGAGTGAAAGAATGAAAGATATCAGATCGTAAGTAACTGGCAGCTGCTTTGACAGAAAATTAGATTAATTTTTTGCTGAGAGCAATCAGCATGATTTGAACTGATTAGTTCTAGGAAGATTTCTGAGGAAGCATCAGTTGGCTTCAAAAGTACTTTTTATATAGAATAAGATGTGCTGCACACACATGTACTCAGCAAAATCAAATAAAATGCTTGTCCGCGATCGGCATGTTTCCGGATTCTCCATGTAAAACCAGCCACTGCTTCTCTTAATCGCCCACACATCTCAAATTTTACTGAGAGATGAAAATAGTTCTGCTGTTGCTCTTGTGAATGGCTTTGCTCTTGTTGGAGACACATAGCCAATCAGAGCCTACGTGGGCAGGACTGTTATTTTTACTTTAGCAAGTGCTGTCCAAGTCAGACAGATTGGAACATCTAAAAATAGCTGTGTTCAACAAATGAGTCACTGCTCCAAATGACTGATCATAAACTTCATTTGATCATACAATAAATACGGATTATAAATGATCATGATCTCATTATTGTTCAAGAAAGGTGAGTTTATCATAAATGCACAATTTATAGACTAGGTCCTTTTAAGACTAGACATTTTAGCATTTTTAGTATGACTAGATTCCACTAACATACACTGATCAGTCATAACATTATGACTACTGACAGGTGAAGTGAATAACATTGATTATCTCATTACAATGGCACCTGACACCTGGGTGGGATATATTAGGCAGCAAGTGAACATTTTGTTCTTGAAGTCGATGTGTTGAAAGCAGAAAAAATGGGCAAGCATAAGGATTTAAGCGGCTTTAACAAGAGCCAAATTGTGATGGCCAGACGACTTTGTCAGATCTTCGCCAAAATTGCAGCTCTCGTGGGATATTCCCGGCCTGCAGTAGTCAGGACCTACCAGAAGTGGTCCAAGGAAGGAAAACCAGTGAACTGGCGACAGGGTCATGGATGACCAAGGCTCACTGTTGCCCATGGGGAGCGAAGGCTGTCCCGTATTGTCTGATCCAATAGAAGAGCTACTGTAGCTCAAATTGCTTAAAAAGTTAATGCTGCATCAGATAGAAAGGTGTCAGAACACACAGTGCATCGTAGTTTGTTGCATATGGGGCTGCATAGCCACAGACCAGTAAGGGTGATGTTGATCCGTGTCCACTGCCAAAAGCACCTCTAATGGGCAAGTGAGCATCAGAACTGGGCCACGGAGCAATGGAAGAAGCTGGTCTGGTCTAATGAATCACGTTTTCTTTAACGTCATGTGGATGGAGCTCTAGTGACAGTTAAGTCAGGAAGACTACTTCCTTGCATGCTTTGACCTGTAGTTAATTCTTGAACCATCAGCCATTCACTCCACTCACACATGCCCACTTATAATTTCCTGGTGTCATAGTCTGGGGGCTGTCAATCGAGATATCAGCTGTTCTCATCAGCTAGTCTCATCTATCCAATAGCACAACGACACATCCACATCGTTGTTCTGTCATCTTGCGGCTGTCTTTTTAAAATTTATTCTCTCTGTACCTCTAGTTCATTCCTGCTGCCATTGTTTGCATCCCTCCACCTCCTCATCAATGACAGTCTTTGCAGTTTCATCATTTCACCATTTTATCAGTCTTTCAGTCTCAGTGGGTCATCATGCACCCCCACCAGTGTCTGTGACTCCATGGGGGGGATTTATCCTACTGGTGCTCAGGGCAGACGCCCCTCAATTACAAAATCTCCCTTTTGAGTCTAACCGCATCTGTTATTATAAACAAATATCTTTATTTAATTCACTTGTCTCTCCTCATTTAAATTATTACCATCAATTAACAGGGGGCACCCTGCCTGACGCTCACACCAGAGATGGACATTTTTTCCAGGGGGGTGCGTGACAGAGAGGTGGAGGAGAAGAATGAACGGATCCCAGTGCCTTTTCCACGAGAATTCTAAGATTTCTACTCATATAAATTGCCAGAGTCAGTTCTTACAGCATGACACCATGTTTTTAAGACTGAATCTGAAAACTCACATTACCAGATAATCTTGGCCGACCTTGGTACTAGGGTCCCGGAACAGATTTTGCTTTAGATTGTCCAGAGGGGTAAATTGGAGACAAAGCAGCCAAAATAACCCCCGTAGTCTGAGCTCATTATTCACTCCATCAGCATGCTGGTGTGTTTGGGGTACTATAGCTGTACCCAAATACACATTACTTAATGACAGACACGTTTGTACATTAATTATGGTTTTGCACATTATTAGAAAACCTCAGTGTCCGGTAGGCACAGTCAAGTGAAAATAGCTAAATCAAAGCAAAGTTTATTTCATTCTGACCCCAGCCTGAGGTCTGGATTCTGTCTGTCTGAAAAAAATACTGTGGATTCAACTGGTGTAGATGCAAGGGTTAGGAGCTGGTCCTTCTTCATATTGACAGAAAAGGATGCACCCCTGGGCACCTTCCCTTGAAAGTGTTCCAGACATAACTGGCTGTGAAGAGACTTCTGGACTGACCCAAGACATCCTGGAGGGAGAACAGTTTTCAGAACAGCCTGGAGAACTTCAGATCGAGAGGAGCTAGAAGAAGCTGCTGGTGTAAAGAATGACTGATCAGCTTGTCCTGTTGTCTCTGTGATTATGACTTGGATAGAAGGCTAGAAAGTAAATGGATAAACAGAAGTCAAAAAGTTTTTAATACATTCACTTGAATTTGTACACGTGCTAGTCATATATAGCTAGGCTAACATTCTCACGTGATCCGTGACCCCCCCTTTTCTTTAAGCATACACTGTTCATGAATACTTTAATTAATGTGTTGTGTATTTTGTCATGGAACATCAACAGTAAAGAAAGTGTTTCTAACTAAAGACAAACAACTGTGGCAGAATTACGCAAAAAGAAATTAGAGAAAACAAATGTGGGGCATTTGTTCTGAAACATAATTTTTTTAAAATAAGAAATTATGAACGATTTAATTCAATGCAATTCTCAAATGTGGAGGCTCTGAGATGAATTCTTCTTAGTATTTCTTCACCTGGTGTTGATTAAAAAATGTTTTTGTAAATGTAATGGGATCATGGGATTTGTTTAGTGCATTGAGTCTGATCAAGCAGAAATGTAAGCAGAAGAGGTAATGTATTACAGGTAACATTTAAGTCACATCAAGTTCAGTCATCTTCGTCGACTTGCTTCCTCACTCTCTGCCTGGTGATACTCAGGAAGCTAGCGACAGGTGACAGGATGAAAAACTGTTAACCTTGAATCAAAGTACAATCTTTGGGTTTTTGCAAAAGAAATGGGATGAAGTGCACAGTTCAACAGAACAGAAAACATAGGTCTAGTCCTTTTTTAAGATATTTGAATGCAGAAATGTTGGATACTATATATATATCACAACAAAACAAAAACAAAAGCTATTCATGCAGAGTAGAAATGTCTCTTTCAGATATCTTTACAATTA